>CAKKOB020001051.1:0-20067 GCA_918844115.2 Phlebotomus perniciosus | reverse complement strand
GCGCGCTCCGAAAATTTTTGGGACATGTGGGACAGATTGAATCCAATTCAATTCCATCCAGCAAGCGGGATTGGACTTGCCGTTTACATCGACAAAATTAGAATTAATCTCAATCCAATCGCGCGATGTAAACGGCCTCAACGACTTCTTTAAAAATTTGGTAGACGGTGTACATACGTACACCTACTGATATTTTTCTAATGAATTTTTGAAAATATTCTAGCCTTCTATTGACGCCATCGTCATTATTTAATAATAGCATTTCCATTTTTTTGTGTTTCTCAAACGTTTTATGACCCAGTTAAGTATAAAATTCAAAAACTATACCTACCCTTTAAAATTATTAACTTTTCCATTGAACAAACTTTCTTCCAACTCTCTGGACACATAGAGCATTCTCCTTGCTCATCCTCTTAAAGACGATTAATTTTCATCCCCTTTAACAATATGGAATGACTCTTAGGGGGCTACTTTCTGGTGAATTTTCCCCAACTTATTCTCAACGTTAATTTCCCAATTTGGCGTCCAAAGGAAGGCAAAAACAATTAGCATTTTGTTGAGGCAAAGAGTTTATGAATAAAATATAAATCTCAGTGGGGAAAAAGGAGCTCAGTAGAAATAAAAAGGGGGAGAGCAGAAAAAAGAGGACACACACGAGTCAGGAGGGAAGGAAACACACACATTCTACACATATTAATTGAGTCGCATTTCGTGCTTATGAAATTTTTACGATGTCGTTTCCTCTCATTTCTTTATTTTTTTTCGAACCCCACAAAGGCCAACCTGAAGTGCGTTTTTTTGTGTGGACGCGAAGAGGGGAGCTTCATGACAAAACTCAACGGAGGACGTCTCAATGAGTTTACCAACCCCTTCCCCCCAATTAGTATAAATTATTATATCTTACCATTGAGATATTGATCCCGAAGATCACTTAAGTAACCCATTTTAACTCTCCACTCTGGGTTCCGCTGATATTTTGTGGAAAATTCTTCACTTTTTGGATACTTGTTTCACTGGGAAATTCCCAAGTTTGTATGGACTTTTCCACATAGTTTATTTGGCGTTCAACAATCAATGCTTTGTTCTATGAATTTTACATCCCTTTCATGTATTTCTTGCACAATTTCACAAATTTTTCACATTTCACCTGATTGTCCTCTACAAAGCCAAGAACTCTTTTTCCGAGGAGAATAGGGGAGCTTTTAGTGGTTGAAACTGGGAGGAATTATTGTGTTGCACTGAAAGGAAAAACTTGGGAAACTTGATATGTGAATGTAACACACATGCGCACATTAACGTGAATTTTCCGTTCTCTCTCATCTCCTGCTCCAAAAAGCTCTCCTCAACCCCATTTTCCACCTTCCTGGGGGTTTTTCATTGACTGGATGGACGATTCCACTTGTTAACAGTATTAAATAATACTTTTATTGCAATGAAAATTTCCTACACATTTTTCTCTCTCATTTACTTGTCTATTCTGTACATGATAAGTATAAAGTCTTTTATTAGTTTCATTGAAGTAAGAAAAAAAAACAACTAATCGCGCGGTTCTCATTGACCTCCCCCTGTTTTGCTTTTGGATTGGAATATCCTCACTCCTTCTCTCTTTTCGTTCGTGGTTGTGCCAAATACTTCATGGAGTGTGAAACTGCCATTAAATCTTACGCTGGTCCATGTTTCTTTGCGAAATATTGATACAGTCCGAGGAAGGACGATATTGTTCCTATGAAGCCAATATGAAGAGTTGATAATTTTCCACCCCAAAGGAAACCCTTTGGCAACGTGCTGACGGCTTGGGTGAGATCCAAGCTCAGCCGGATGACAGAGAGGAGCTCCTGCTGTTGCTTCCACAGCAATTTTCGTCTCTCTTCTCTGTGGAATGATTGGAAAATAATCTCAATAGGATTTAATTGCATTCAATATTATTTGCAATTCTATTTTTTTAATTTTGCCATTAAATTCTTAAGATAAATTGGTCAATTCAATTTGCTCTTCTGATTTAAAAAAGTCTCAAAACTGTTCCATAAAACAAGACTAACAAAATCGTCAACCATTTGATAAATTTCCATTCGATTGTAATCTAAAGATTCCAAAGCTCTTATTTACTGAGACGTTTCATATAGATTACCTGTTGCTATTATTAGCGGCCTTATCAAGGGTTCTGCTGTACTGTTCCATGAGTGTAATATTTCTCAGGATCCTGAGAAGGTTCAGGAAGATGGACAATACCCAGCAAATGGAACTGGCAGTATCCCATTTACTAGGATTGCTCACACTTATCACCCTGTGTTCGGCCAGCCAGCAAACCTTCTCAACTGGGTAGTAGATGTTGTCGACAACATTGGCAAGGAGTCCCATCATAGCCATCGCCTTGTCGGGCTCTTTATGACCAAAACCATATCTAAGGGTATGTTGGAACATTGGCCAATCGTCAAGGAGTCTCAGGGTAGCTCTAGTGGCACTCATTCTTGAACTGAAGATTCCCAGTCTCTTGGAGAGATCGGGATTGGCACTCTCGTACAGTCCACAGGCGAGCTTAGTTGTATAGCATAATGTTCGGATCACCTGAAATGAATGCGAGAAGTTGACATTTTTCGTAAAAGAAAAATTCCAGGTTGGCTAAACCAGTTTTTGAGATCAGGAAAAGATATTTCAAGGTGTGTGGAAGAATTTGATTGATTTCGGAAGGTGTAATGGGTGTAATGACTGTCTTAGTTTTTAGGGTGGTTTAATTAGAAGTTAATTGAGGAGTAAAGAATTTCCCAAGGTTAATTATAGGAGAAGAAATGTGATTTGTTTTTTTTATAAGCTCCTATTATCAGTAAGAGCGATAAAAGGCGCGCGTAAATCTGTGATCACTGGTTCAAGTGAACTTCTTTTTGCCGATATGTTTTGCCGATATTTTGCTCACATAATAGAAGGTGTCACATGAAGGATTATAGCCATATATCACAAGGAGCCAAATTTCGTTGTTGAAGAATGTAATTCTCCCCGGAAAACTTAACATGAAATATTCAGTTGATGTTTGCAGTAAAGCAATTCCTCGTGAATTCTCTATGAGAGCTTTATCAATATTAGGTCAATTAATTATGACTTTCACCTTGTCTCGCCCGCCATAGGTGTCCAACATATCACAGAACTCGTCCAGTGAACTCCTCTTCATCGTGGTTACCACTCTTTTACTTTTCTTTACAATTTGCAACTATTTTCACAGAGTTGGGAACAGCAACTGAGCCTCGTCATGTTCAGAAGTTGTTCCATATACTGTAATCTTGTTTATATCCTCCTTTCTAATCTATTTTATTGACTCTTCTCTTTTGCTTTGACATTCTTCACTATGTTTTTCGATATTTCTCACAAGGGAGAAATAAGTTATCGAATGGTGTACCTTGAAATACCTGAAATATCAAATGAGGAGTGAATTGCAAGGAAAATTTCCATAAATTCAATAAGTGGCTTTTCTAATTGTTTTATTGGGCAATTATTTTACTCATCCTTAATTTTTTGCCATAAAATTAGTGAATGAATTGTATTGTACACTTTTAGATGTACTATTTTCTCTCCCTTGGTTTTTCATTTGGCGTCTCACCAGCTGATTTTGACACATCCACGCACAATTATAAACAAAGAACCATATAGAAGAGAGAAAATTACCAGCTGCAAGTCATTGTAAAAATAGCATTTTATATTGCAACTTTTTCTACAATATTTGGGCAATCTTGTGTGTGAGGGAAGCAGCGCTAAATTTGGAAAATGGTAAGATGAATGTGTTTATTTTGTTCTCTTGGTGATAGTTCTTGCAATTCATCTCTCGCTCTTTACATCGCAGTTTCAATTCGGGGGCTTAAATATGATGTTTCCGGACCTCAATCGTCCCTTCAACAATCACTACAATTGCTATTCCGTATCTATGTTGCCAGGGAATGAGAGACATGATGTCGAGAAGGGGGGAAAGAGTGAGTAAAATGAAGATCGAGAGAAAGTTCCTACATATAACCTTTAAAATTTCCAGTTATAATGCCTTCATCGGCTCTGGATCAGCTCACGAGGCTCAATGTTGAGTATCCCATGTTGTTCAAGTTGACCAACAACAAGAAGAATCGCGTGACTCATGCTGGTGTGTTGGAATTTGTCGCTGACGAGGGAAAGACTTACCTTCCGTACTGGATGATGAGGAATCTGTTGCTGGAGGAGGGTGAAATGATACAGATCGAGAGTCTTTCACTTCCTGTGGCAACATTTTCGAAATTTCAGCCACAAAGTCCGGACTTCCTGGACATTACGAATCCCAAAGCAGTTCTAGAGAATGCTCTGAGGAACTTTGCGTGTCTCACGACAGGAGATCTCATCGCCATCAAGTACAACTCAAAGATCTATGAGCTGTGCGTGCTGGAGACTCGACCAGGAAATGCTGTGACTATCATTGAGTGCGATATGAATGTTGAATTTGCTCCACCGGTTGGATATACAGAGCCAGAGATGGAGAACAATGAGGATGAGCCGATGAAGGATGATGCAGCTGAGCTGGCGGATTTGCAGGGATTTGTAGCGTTTTCGGGTGAGGGAAATCGTCTCGATGGGAAGCAGAAGAAGGCAGATGGTGCGGATCTGATGTTGCCGAAGAAGGCTTACACAAGAGGGATTCCGGATTTCGATCATCCGTATGGATTTCTCAGATTTGATCGCAGCGTGAGACCAGACAAGGGCAACGGCGAGGCTAAGGATGATCAAGATGATTTTCAGATGTTCCAGGGACAGGGATTCTCCCTTCGAAAGAGCCGAAAGTGAAGTGTATGAAGGTTGAATTAACGATTTATTTAAGACACAAAATGTTCTTATCATTTGGTGAACTTGAGTGGCGGAATTTTGAGTCTCTCTGCGAGGTCTGAGCAGGTTTTCAGTTGATTCTCGTGGTAATTTATTCCACCGTTCTTCTCTACTTTCTCCATGTGGCTCTTCTCGGGATCTCCGGCAACGAGAACGGGTTTCTCAGGGTCAGAGGCGGGTAAATTGCGCAACAGACTGTTCATATCTGTGAGGCGATCAGAAAATCCGGGAGCGAAGCAATTGGGATCTACAGCTATAAAACACTGTCCCAGATTTGCCAGCTCATCTGCTCCGGCATGAGTCCATTTACGGATGTTGGAAGCGTAGTTGGAACCACTCATGATGCCACACATCACCTCGACTAGAGCTCCCAGGCCGTAGCCTTTGTAGCCTGAGGTGAGCTCCTCGCCACCTAGAGGCATCAAACAGCCCGTGTCGAAGGCCAAATTGGCGTCTGTAGTTGTCTGTCCTTGGGGATCTTGAGCCCAACCCTTTGGAATTGGTTCGTTCTTCCTCCGTTGCATCTCAATTTTCCCAACAGCCACGGCCGTTGTGGCCATATCAAGCACAAAACTATCACCATTGCTCCCTGGAGCGGCGAGAGATAAGGGATTTGTTCCCAGGGCGGCTTCCTTGCTCCTTGTTGGACTCATTAAGGGAGATGTGTTGGTCATTGAGATCCCAATGAGACCCTCTTTCATTGCACGTAGTGTATACCAAGCGGCGATCCCGTAGTGATTGGAGCCTTTGGCGCATGTCCAACCCACTCCCACTGTTTTGGCTTTCTTGATGGCCAGATCCATGGAGAAATTTCCCACAACTACACCCAATCCGTGTCCACCGTCAATCCAAGCAGTAGCTGGAGTTTCATTCAAGATCTTGGGCGTTGCATTTCCATCGGTAGTCTTCTTCTCCAGATCGTTGATGTACATTTCTGAAAAAAAAACATTTGAGATTTTTTAAAATGAGCAACCTTATCCAATTCATCAAATATTCATTGATCGAAGCGATCGAATCTGTAAATTCTGGAAGATCAGTTTAAAATTTTCTCACCTAAGCGATTCATTCCGTGGCTGAAATGGCCACGAAAATCTGCCTCAATGAGTAGATCTGCCATTGCTTGAGCATTCTCCTCCTTGACTTGAGATGCCAAGAAGCAATCCTTGACGAATCTTTTAGCCTCCTCCACAGCCACAAGATTCTGCTCCATTTTTCCTGCAAGTGATATTAGAATAATTGCTGAATAATTGTATATTTTTTTTTCTTATCTACTTCACCTTGAGACATTTGTCTGTGAACGAAATATGAGACGATGTATTTGGGTGTTGATGACCAAATGGTGTCGCTTTGCCTAATCAGACGCTGGAGAAGCATTTTGAGGCGAGAATGGCGAGAATATTAAACAATCACAGAAAATATCTGCTATGAGCTAAATTGTCGACGTTCCAACGAATTTTTATTTTCTCTTCTTTGAATATGTATTTGTGCTTCACGTGATTTTGACACATCCTCCCCGGTATCCGGTGGTGAGGTAGTGGAGAAAAGCGCTTCTGGGTGATAGTGATGAATTTTCCACCGAATTTAAGTGAACCACCCCCTGGATATCCCAAGATTCCTCCGACAAATGTTCCACCTCCATTGATGGTGGGTGGAAAAAACGATGGAGAGGATTTGGGTTATCTGAAGACTCCACCTCCGGGATTTGGAGTCCAATCAACTCAGAATGTCAAGACACAGTTGCGGGACAGTGGCGGTTCCAGGAGTTCTCGGGTGTCCAGCCCAGAGAGAAGACGAGAATCTGATAGGCGGAGGAGTTCCTACTCTCGCCACAGATCCCCTTCCAGACGATCCCGTGAGAGCAGCCACAATCGCTGGGATGAGCCTCGTCGGGAGCGCAGGAGTCGCAGCCAGAGTCGTCGTGTTGAGCCAAAGAAGAAAGAGACAGAAAGAGAGATTCTTCTGGCCAAGTGGCGGAGGAATTACTGTGAAACTTCGGAAGATATTGCAAGAAAGCTAGCAGAATTGGCGGATGACAAGGAGAAGGAACACTGGATTCGCTCCTCACCGGCGGATATTTACTACAAGAGGGTGTCTGAGAGTGTTGTGGAGGGAACACCCAGACTGGATGCTCTATGTTCGCTGTTTGAGGCGGAGCTGGTGGAGAGAAGTGGGAGGATTAAGAAGCTTCAGACACCGTATAATCCACCTTATATGAAGAGAAAGACTCGCTTCTGTCGTCACAAATCTGAGAAGTGCTCCTCATCGGAGTCCTCAGATGATGATCTGGATCTGGAGGAGGATTGTACAATGGAGGAGTTATCGAGAAAGATTAATCATCCTTATCGCCTACACACAGATCTCTGGTACAATGATCCAGGAGAGATGAATGACGGACCACTTTGTCGGTGTTCAGTGAAATCGAGGAGAAGTGGAATTAGACATGGAATTTATCCAGGAGAGAATGGCTTTCCCAGGTGTCAGTTGAACAGCAATAATTCTGATAAATTGTATCACTACAGAATCACAATCTCTCCGCCAACAAACTTCTTGACAAAGACTCCAACGATCATCAAATATGATCAGCATGAGTTTCTCTTTGAAGGATTCTCTCTCTTGTCACACGTTCCCATTGGGGAGTTGCCCACCTGCAAGGTAAGGAAATTCTTTGCATCATTTTTAACATTTTTAACTGCATAAAAAACATTTATTTTCCAGGTGATTCGCTTCAATATCGAATACACTGTGTTGTACATTGAGGAGAAGATGCCTGAGAATTTCACGATCAGGGAGTTAGATCTCTTCCATGCATTCTTCTTTACTGAACTTCTGGAGCTGGTGGACTTTAATCTTCGGCCAGATAGCTCTTCCCTCGACGTTTGTCCCTTCTTCCACTTCCTGCCACGCTTCGTGCGAGATCTCTCGGACAACGGGAAGGAGGTGTTGGCCATGAGCGAAGTGCTGAGGTATCTATTGGACAACTCAGGACCTCTTGTGGACAGACGTACCCTGGGCGATATGATGCACATCAATCAGAACATCTGGCAGGATTATGTGGATGACATCAAGGGGATGGTAGTGACGAATCCAGGCATGAAGCCGTGCTCAGTGAGGGTGGATCAATTGGACAGGAATGTGTCGGATTTGCCGGAGTGTCGCGATGATGACGGTGTGGTGCATCCGGTGATTGTTCACTTTGGGATTCGTCCTCCTCAGCTCAGCTACGCTGGGAATCCAGAGTATCAGAAGGCGTGGAGGGAATATGTCAAGTATCGACACTTAATTGCCAACATGTCGAAACCAACGTACGACGACAAGAGGCGGCTAGAGGCGAAGGAGGCTAAATTGCAAGAGATGCGGATGTTGGGTAGGATGAAAAGGAACATCACAGTGGCTGTGAGTTCCAAGAACTTCCACAGGACCGGAATCATGTGCGATATGGTTCAAGTAAGATCTTTTAGAATCTCTAAGAAATCCATTGGATAATTTATTTATTTTGTCTTCCAGCACGCAATGCTTATTCCTGTTCTGACTTGCCACCTACGCTTCCATCGGTCCTTGGATGTTCTAGAAGAGAACATTGGATATAAATTCCAGAATCGATATCTTCTCCAATTGGCTCTGACTCATCCATCTTACAAGGAGAACTTTGGCACAAATCCCGATCATGCCAGGAACAGTTTGACCAATTGTGGCATTCGCCAGCCAGAGTACGGAGATAGGAAGATTCACTACATGAATAATAAGAAGAGAGGAATCAATACACTCATCAATATCATGTCGAGATTTGGGAAAGAGTACGAAACTGTGAGCAATATCACTCACAATGAGAGACTGGAGTTTCTCGGAGATGCTGTTGTGGAGTTTCTCTCGTCGATTCATCTCTTTTTCATGTTTCCGGATCTCGAGGAGGGTGGATTGGCCACCTATCGTGCGGCAATTGTCCAGAATCAACACCTGGCGGTCCTGGCAAAGGTAATTTCCGAACAGATTCTTTCGAATTAATTCTAAAATGTACGACTGTATTTCTTTTAGAAACTCCATCTTGAGGAATTTATGCTGTACGCCCATGGATCAGATCTCTGTCATGAATTGGAGCTCAGACATGCCATGGCTAATTGCTTTGAAGCCCTAATGGGCGCTCTTCTGCTCGATGGAGGGATAGATGTTGCTGATAAAGTGTTTGCATCGGCTCTCTTTATTGAATCTGATGAATTGAAGAAGATCTGGGAGAATAATCCTCGTCATCCGCTGCAGGAGCAGGAACCTTTGGGTGATCGTCAGTGGATCTCGTCTTATCAAATGTTGCAAAATCTGACCAAATTTGAGGACTCTGTGGGTGTGAAATTTCGTCACATTCGTCTCCTGGCCAGAGCCTTTACTGACCGCAGCATCGGCTTTACTCACCTCACTCTGGGCTCGAATCAGCGCCTAGAGTTCCTGGGGGACACAGTTCTCCAGCTCATCTGCTCTGAGTATCTCTACAGGCATTTTCCTGAGCATCACGAAGGACATTTGTCCTTGCTGAGGAGCTCCCTGGTCAACAATCGCACGCAAGCTGTCGTTTGTGATGATCTAGGTATGACCCAGTACGCGGTTTACTCCAATCCCAAGGCTGAACTGAAGACCAAAGATCGAGCGGATCTACTTGAGGCATTCCTCGGGGCTTTGTATGTGGACAAGCAACTGGAATATTGTCAGACATTCTGTCATGTTTGTCTGTTCCCACGACTCAATGTGTTCATCATGAATCAGGATTGGAATGATCCCAAGTCGAAGCTACAGCAATGCTGTCTCACGCTGAGATCCATGGATGGCGGAGAGCCTGATATTCCAGTGTATAAGGTTATTGAATCTATCGGGCCGACGAATACTCGGGTCTACACGGTGGCAGTGTACTTCCGGGAGAAGCGCCTGGCGTGCGCTACAGGACATAGTATCCAGCAGGCGGAGATGAATGCAGCGAAGAAGGCCCTAGAAAACTCCCAGGATCTCTTTCCACAGCTCGATCACCAGAAGAGAGTGATTGCGAGAAGTGTTAAGCGACAAAAGGGATCATCAGTGGACTCCAGGAGGAGGGATTCCCCATCTGAGGGTGGCATTGAGAGGAAATTCAATTTGTTTGATGACAGCAATCTGCCCAAACAGTACAGATCTCGTGAGGATATCTCGAGTGAGGAGGATTTCTCAGAGAGTGATTCAAGTAGCAGTGATAGCAGCTCTAGTGGTGAACGACAGAGTCGGAAGCGAAAGCGTTCACCGGAAAATCAAGATGGCAAGGAGAATCTTCAGGATATTTTGAGCTCAGTGTCTGATGAAGAGATTTCAGATGAGAACATGACATATGAGGAAGGCGCTGAGATCTACAAAGTAGCAGGAACGGAGGATTTGTCGTCAGATCTGGAGTCCGGAGAGCTAGTGTGAGTTGATTAATAAAATTTTCCCAGTCATAATACGTAATAATGATTTTGAGAAGTTAATCGAGGATTAATTCGGCATAGACCTACTATCATAGATTGGTCTCAAATATTAGTATGTTATAGGTGAGTTCGGACCCTTCCAACTACAGATCATTCTACTTGTCTTCTATCTTGATCTTAGATTCTTTCAAGGTCAAATGTTGGTAGTTTTTAGGTCTCAATATTCCTTAAACCTTAGTGAGACAAAATGTGTCCGTATTTGGAATCCAACAGCGACCCTTGTTGTAACTGCAAACATTCATACATACTGACCAAAGGTCGCTGTTAGAGTCATACTTTTACTACACTCTCTCACCGTTGTTCATTGATGAGTTTGAAAATGTTTTTTTGCGGAGAGCATGTGCGGATAATGTGGATAACAGACCGACAGTGCTAGAGTGAGATGAATAGACATCGGCCAGCCTTTCACATCGGCGCCACGAGGTGACTTGACAGTAGATTTTTCCGGTGGTGTACTGTGAAAATAGTATTTCACAATACATTAGTTGTTTGTCGTCAATCGCAGCAGCAGTTAGTTGTGCAAATTGTTCAGCCAGTTGTTGATTGTTTGGAGTGTCTGTTGTGCAGTTGAAGGAGCCACGAAAGCCAGTCCGCAAGCAAAGTCTGGAGGAGTTAAAACACCCCAAAGGAGTTATTACCCAGTGAGCAGAAGAAGAAGAAGAAGAAGGATAGAAGGATGGCCAGTGGTCAGGCGTTACTAAACGGCGACGATAAGCACGGGAAGAAGGGCGTCACCGTTGTCCTGGGTGCTCAATGGGGCGACGAAGGCAAAGGAAAGGTTGTGGATATGCTGGCCACAGACATGGACGTAGTGTCTCGGTGTCAGGTGAGTTTCGCTGATTTTTTTTATCGTATTATTATTTCTGCCATCATGTGACTGTCTCAGTTCTATTCTGGCCTCAATAGCACCTTTGTTCTCTCCACCCCAAGAAGCAAAACTCTTGCCTCCTCCTCTTGCATAATCTCTGATCAAAAATATTAAATAATTTCTCTTGTTATTGGGCACAATCAGACGCATTTTCTCACAAGTTTCTGTGAGAGGATAAAGAGGTGATAGAAATCCTCTCTCTATTGTGATTTTCATCGCGAGGGATTGTTTCCAGACCAGAGACAAATACATTTCCAGATCCGTGCTGATGTTTAGAATTGATTAACATGGGTGAGAAAAATTGTTAAAATGATTTGCCCTCTCTGTGATCTAATAGCAAGACCTTTTTTTTCTTTTTCAGCCTCTCTGTTCCATAAAAAAAAATTCCCGTGACATCATTCACACAAGGCTTAAAAAACTGAGTCAATTGAGTTATATGCCTTTTTTCACCCAAAAATGGCCAGAATCTCTCGCACCCGCGATGGGGAAGTGGATTGGAATAGACACTAAATGGGATTGAGCAAAAAAAAAGTTCTCTCTCTTTGAGTCTTTTTACGTAAGCGAATTACGCTAATCGCTGACTTTTTTTGTGCCCATCTTTTTTAAAGTCCATTCATGTGATCTTGTTTGTTTTCTCTTTCTCTCCTGTTTCCCGCGCACAAAACAGTTTATGGGCTCGTCATAGCTATTTTGCCTTTACGTTTTTATTTCTTTTTTATCACACCCACCAGCTGGAATTGTGAATTCTCATCACTCCCTATAATTTCCTATATTTTAATATTATTATTTTCCCACAACTTTTATCGCAATTTAATTTTATCTCTTGAGCCTTGGATGTTTTACTTCTTCCCTGATACCCATAGTGACGGGGTGAGGGCGTGGCGGAGAAAAAATCTGAGAAGCTCCCAGGCTGTGTGTCCCTGGCCAAATTATTAAAAAAAATTGGCACTATGCCAAGTCTATTTGATTCTTGTTACGAAACACCGAGCGTATACATACACGCGAAATCGTCTAGGTTCTCACGAATGTCGAATAAACAAGTGAAAAATATAAATTTCACACCCACAATTCCCCCTTCACCCCCCCCCCTGGTAGGCTGGCGGTGAGGGTGAGTGAGAGGAGCTCGTGATTGATTCTTAATAAGGTTCTCATAGCGCGCACTCTTGAGAGAGATCACTTTCGCCCTCCCTCAGAATTCCTCAAGTTCAATGTCAAGCTCTCAAGTGCTGCGACTCTCGATGAAGTAGAAATTGAGGCCAGTGGCAACTGTTGAGATAGTCCAATGATGCAAAATTTTCCCAGAGCTCAATACTTCTTCCAATTGATTTTGATGTGTGTTTTTTTCACAGGGTGGCAACAATGCAGGGCACACAGTGTGTGTGAATGGCGTGGAGTATGACTTTCATCTGCTTCCCAGTGGGATTATCAATGAGAAATGCGTATCAGTAATTGGTGAGTGTTTGATATGTAGAATTTTAGTGCGAGTATTTACACTTTTGCACGCTTATCGATTACAACATGAGTGACACTCTTGACACGAAGCGCAGATGGAGAGAAAATTTACTTTTAATACACTGATAAGGGAGCGATGGGCTGGTACATTGTTGTATTTCTGATATTTCATACGTGACGTGATGTATCAACGCAAAAATGTGATCATTGGTCAGGAAAATGTTCAGATGTAGGCCAAAACAAAGCATAATGATTAAATTTACGTTTTTTTAACACTTTGTAGCAAGTTTGATTAATTTATACCCATATAAATCGCTTAGTCTAATGATTTTCCTGGGTCAACTTTATGGCGGTGTCACCTAACATCCGAAGCCTCTATTTCTATATAACAAACAGACGTGGGAGGGCTGTATTTCCAATATTGAATAAAGACCCTAATCGTTTCCTGGAAAAGATTATCAAACATTAAATTATTTCTTAAAAACGTTTCTAATCTCATTCCCCATATCGTTCATTTGGAACGTTTTCTGGAGAGGTTCGCAACAATTTGCACGGAATAAATAAATACAATACAATACAAAAAATTTCATGAGTAAAAAAATGTTTAGGTATTGTTTTAACCAAAATCGGGGTCTCTCATCACGAAGTATATTAGTTTTTAAAAAGTTGAAATCAGCAAATTTGAAAAATTAAAGTCACACAATTGTAGAGCTTAAAATACTGTTGTAATGTTTTTCCCTGATAGTCTTAAACTTCAGTAAAGAAGTTATTTCCCAATTGTCGCTTATATAAAACAGCACCAATCTGAGCATAGAGCTGGGAAACAAGGAAGAAATATTTTCTTCCACTATATGGTGGTGCTCGTGAACAGTTTTTTTTTTTGGGTTTCTTGATAAAAGAATCTAACCAAATTCTTTTGTAAGGAAATTCATTCGACCGTCTTTTCCGTTCGAGAGTACGAACGACCCTCGATACGAAATAATAATCATAAAAATCCATGAAATTGATTTCTCTAATTTATTTACTTTGATTCCTTCATCGATTGTCAAGATTAATTAGTAGAAGTCAATAAAAATTTATCACACTTGACGGTCCAAAATCACCGAGTGACTATTGAAGTGTTAATAAATTGCTCAAATAAACGGTTTTGTGAACAAAAAGCTCTTCAAAATAGTTTTGCTTTACACCGTTGAAATATACAATCCTAAATATAACAATTCAAAAAATGATTTATACTTTCGTGCATATTTTATTAAATGGCGATGACAAATAGATATTTCAATTTGCATACAACTGCGTTTCTTGAGGATTTTCTGAGCCAAAGAAAATTCTTGCACAATTGGCAAAATACTTACAAATGGGGAAAGAGAGGATAGCTAATAAAAATAGGAACGTAAAAAATGTCCATTGCTGCTGATAAAATATCACGTAATGACTGTAAACATTCGTAGAGTGGGTGAAAAAATTTTCATCAACCTCGTGAGTGACATGAAACAGTAAAAAGCTGCATTGCTAAAGCAATATTTTTCAATTTTCTGTGTCATCCCGACTGCCGTCTATGTCGTATCAGTTGCGATAGCGCAAGATTATCACCATCAGAGAGTGAAATTGTCTCCTCGAGAAGAGGAAAGATGCGGAAAAAAGTGGAGGTCTTTATGAGATAGATAATTGTCTGATGATTCTGCTGTTTTGCTCGGACTCTTCAAGTCAGATGATAAAGTGTAAATAGAACCTTATTAACAAGAAGATTAAGTTTCACGGGGGATTTTTCTTAATTCGATTTATGCGATGTTTATTAACTTTGTTGTGGACTGTATTTTAGCAAGTCCTGTTGAAAATGGAATGGAAACCAAATACTTTGCACTCATACAGATATTATCGATGGGTAAATCCGATAAATCAATAAGAGGTTTATGCTTTTTAATTTCTGCAACTTAAGTGGAAAATAAACATGATAAGTGCTGCAAAAAATCCCCTTGAAAAATGCTTGGAAGACAAAACTAATTGATTTTAATTAGGTTTTATGCCTCTCTTTTAACTCTTTTGAAAAAGTCAAACCTTTTTCGGGTCATGGTCTTAGTATTGCGTTAATCTCTCTCATGTAAAACCTGCAACATAGCATAAAATAATATTATAGATATACGATAAATTTAAATAGGAATTAGATAGAATGCTATACCGACAAATGGGAATATTATCGATGAAACAATTGTTATAGAAAAAAAGAACAACGGTGACATTTTCTTAGACATTCCTTAAATAAATTCTTGTATTAGATAAATGCTATGAGAAGGCGGAATGAAATTTCATAGTTGAGAATATTATTTCCGTCTCCATTTGAGTTAAATAATGCAAAGAACCTTCGAAGTTTATTAAAATTTCGAGGCTATACGTCATTTTCTTTAGGCGGAAAGTTATAAGTTTTTCACGTAATAGAAGAAAATGAATTACTCCTTTCTGCAAATTTGATGAAATGGTTAAAGTTTTAATAAAAATAACATCTATTTTTGGGATCATTTCGTGACATAGTGTTTTAATTGTTATTGCATGCCATCGTTTAGTAGATATTGGCTGTGGGGAAAATATTATTAACACGTTTATCGGTAACGAGGAGGGATATACATATAATAGTTTAGAGAGATTATGAACGGAATTATGAGAATATTCTCTTTACGATGTTTCTTTCGAATGTTCGCTAATCTCAATATCTTCCCCTTGATCAGCAATTAAATTCCACGACATGACAAATTGGATCTAATTTTAACTTATGCACTTGACTTTTTCAGGAAACGGCGTTGTCATCCACTTGCCGGGCTTCTTTGATGAGTTGAAGAAGAATGAGGCGAAAGGACTCACCGGATGGGAGAAGCGTATGATTGTGTCTGATCGAGCTCACCTCGTGTTCGACTTTCACCAGCAAGTTGATGGACTGCAGGAAGCGGAAAAGGGTGGAAAGTCACTGGGAACGACCAAGAAGGGCATCGGTCCGACGTACTCCAGCAAAGCCACGAGGAATGGCATTCGAGTGGGTGATCTGCTTGGGGACTTTGACATCTTCAGTGAGAAACTGCAGGCGTGCGTGTCACTGTACCAGCGCATGTTCCCAGAACTGAATGTCGATGTGAAGAGCGAGTTGGAGAGATATAGGGAGTTTGCTGAGAAGCTGAGACCTCTCGTGGGTGACACGGTGTTCTTTATGCACAGAGCCCTGAAGGAGGGCAAGAGGGTGTTGGTGGAGGGGGCAAATGCAGCGATGTTGGACATTGATTTCGGCACTTATCCTTACGTCACGAGTAGCAATTGCAGTATTGGCGGAGTTCTCACGGGACTCGGCCTCCCACCTCAGGTGATCAGTGATGTTGTGGGTGTTGTGAAGGCTTACACAACCCGCGTGGGAGATGGTCCATTCCCGACAGAACAGAAAAATGTAAGTGACATTATTTTGTAAATCAATAGAGTAGGGTGTGAGCTCCATCTGACTAAAGGAGTCAACAGAATAATTCAAACTCGTTGAATTATTCTATTGCTCTTAGATTGGTTATAAGGGGGAAGAACTATCCACTGTTTGAGTCAACTTTAAAATTTGGCTTTGAATTGAAGTGGAATCAAGGACAGTTGGAAGTCTGATAGGAAAGTCACGCGTGATACCTTGAAGCAATATGGAAGATATTCACTTCCTAACTTTGATTGTTGATTTCGAGGATTTTCTTTAAAGATTACAATTTGACAGGATAAAGGAGAATTTGGTAGTCCAACTAGGATCGCAGGGTATCCTTAAATTTTTCCTAAAATCCCATAATTTGTATTTCAGATTGATTTGATGAAAACTTTATGAACGCGACTTGTTAAAAATGATGTGGCCATAAGTGGAATAACCTTTCAAAAGAGTAACCACTAATGGCCACCTTTAAATTTTAAATGAAATTATGAAAAAATCACATGAAAATTATTTGAAAGGATAAATTAGTTACCAGATAAAACAGATTTCTTGTGATTCTTCGAAAAATTTGTTACAAATCAAGTCATTTTGCTTAATCCTTCACTTTAAAAAGAAATTATTTAAAAAGTAAAATAACCATCCAATTCTGAGATAAATCTTTAAGTCTTAGATCTTTAAGTCGGTCTTTAAAGGCAGATTCATATTTTTCGACTTTTTTGACAAAATATCCTTAATTTTAAGTTGTGAAAATTTTTCAATTTCTTTCGGCTGTGGATTTGGAACTCCACGCTCAAAGAGTCAAATGTGTATAACTCGTCTTTAATTTAAAAGCTGCTCGCGAGGACCTTTCAAACCTTGTTTTAAACCTTTAAGTTACCTAAGTGAGGGAAATCATGCTCAAAATCACGAATGAGGGATTTAAGGGAGTTTTCCTTAGTTTAAAAAGGACCAGGAGTCACTTACTTGGTTTCATAGGGCGAATGGTCACTTAAAGGTTTAAAAGGTCCTCGCGAGCAGCTTTTAAATTAAAGACGAGTTATACACATTTGACTGCTTTAAGTCTGTATAAAGCGTGGAATTCCAAATCCTCAGCCGAAAGAAATTGAAGATATTTCACAACTTAAAATTAAGGATCTTTTGTCAAAAAAGTCGAAAAATATGAATCTGCCTTTAAAGGCCGACTTAAAGATCTAAGACTTAAAGATTTATCTCAGAATTGGGGGGTAAATCGCATAATATACAAATCAAAAGGCGCTTTCCATTTCATTAGGTGGTTTAAGGGTCGTAATGATATTGTTGATATAAAAATGCCAGACTTTATACCTCTAAATGTTTATACTTATGTTTTTCTTTTGCCAGGAAATTGGGGACACTCTGCAGTCGCGCGGCTTTGAAATAGGCGTCACGACTAAGAGGAAAAGACGCTGTGGGTGGTTGGATCTGGTTCTCCTGCGCTACACATCCATTGTCAATGGATACACACATTTGTGCTTAACGAAGCTCGACATTCTGGACACATTGAAGGAGATAAAGGTGGCCATTGGGTACAAGTTGAATGGCAAGCGACTCGAGGGCTTCCCAGCGCTAACATTAGATTTAGGGAATGTCGAAGTGGAGTACGCCACCTTGCCCGGCTGGGAGACTTGCACTGAGAACGTGAGGGAGTTCAATGAGTTGCCGAAGAATGCCCAGGACTACGTGCGGTATATTGAGAATGATCTTAAGGTGCCGGTGAAGTGGGTGGGTGTGGGAAAGGGTCGGGAGTCCATTATAAATGTTTATTAGAGTGAAACATTTTATGGGAGCCAAGGGAGCACCAAAAAGCAAAAGACATCGTCGACAATACACCCTTGAGAGGAGAACAAGAAGGAGAAATATAAATTTTTTGGCAAAAAATTGCTTAAATGCGAAGATGGGAGAGAATTGAGAAGTAAGAAATATACTTTTTAATATGTTACATTTTTTGTCCTGCTAGCGCTGTAACGCATAAAATTTTTATTGAGAGAGAAACTTTTATATTCACGAGAGGAGATAATTACAAAAAAAAATTGAGAGTTATAAATGTACAAAAACAATAAATCTCCTATTAAGCGCTGCACATTTTGCTGCAAATATTCAAGTTTGAAAGGCGCTAAATGCCATTGTCGCAATGCAACTTAACTAATTTTAATTGATCATTGTGAATGGTATTTTATTTTTCTTTTTATTATTATCTAATGTAATGGAAAATATTTAATATCTAAAAAATATACAAAACAATAAAAAAAATCAAGAGTTTTCAGGGGGGGATTTGTGGAGCAATTTCCGTAATAAATTTCAAGTGTGAATGTAAGATGACTTAAGAAATTTCTCCTATAAATTTATAGGCAGGTTGAAGATCACTCTCTGTGGTAGTTTTGTCCGATACCCAGTTAGACTTGTTCAGGCTGGTTTGTTATGAAATTCATTAAGTCACCTCATCATTCACGTGCAGAATCTTTCCAAACAGTCGATGTTTGAATTGGATTTCTTCGACACAAACACATTAATTACAAAGCAAATTGAAACAAATGGGCTTGAATATATGTAACGCTCATTTTGCTCGATTTGTATAACGTAATTGAAAAGAGAAGAAAAACAAAAGGCATCATTTGAAGGCTTCTTGCAAAATCCAAGACTCATTAGGGGGAAATTGTGTTCATTGATGATGAAATTAAATCATCATGAATGACTCATAGAGGTCCAAGTTTGGGAATTTTCCAGAGATTTGATTTGGAGCTTTCGCGGATCTCCGGAGGCGACAAGCACATCTCCTGGAACATTCACCTGCTTCGTGATCATCTTGGAGGGCTATTTGTCTGCAAAGATTGAAGCATGAAATGATGAGGAACACTTGCCTCAATCCATCATGTAAGAGGTGAGTGCCGCAGTTATGGTAAAATTGTGGCAAAACTCTCTCCCACCTTTTTTACTGCTTTTGCACTCAACAAAACAATCACCTCACCTTGTCCATTACCTGTGTTCATCTTTTGATGTGCAGTGAGTGAAAAATTCATGAAATTCATCGGAAAGATCAGATGGAGATAGAAAAAAAACAATTCGTGAAAAATGTGAAATTCGTAAATAGGGGAGAGCACCTTCGGACAGACGTCTGCATGCTAAAATTGAATTTGTTTCCATTCTGAGTTCGCCACAAAATAGTCAAAAATGCAAGTCGTTTCTAAAGCAGGGTTATAATTTTAAATAGAACCCATAGGAGCGGAGATATGGCTGATTTAAAATTCAAAGTTTGAACTCTAATATCTAATGGTCCGGCTACATCTAGGATCTATTAGGACCTCGTTTTGGAATGGTCTCGTCCTGGACAACAACATACTAAAATTTGAAACCTATCCATGTCATAGGGCCAGAGCTATTCAAGAAATAAGATTTTGGGGTCTTCCAAAATGGCGGACGAAGTGGTGAGGGATAGGTTTGACATCACAATTCCTTTTCTTTCGATCGATATGAGATCTAAGTCGAATACTGCAAATTATTGAATGATTTGCAATGAAATTGCAAATGCATTGAAAATGAAATGAAAATCAATGAAAAACAGAAGAATATGAAAAGAATGAACTCCCACCCTTTTTTCCATACATACAGTTTAAATTGCTGTTGCAGTTCTTCACCTGATAGCCTTATACTTCAGTGGAGAAGTTATTAAAACAGCACCCATTTTTGCATTGAGCTGGTTATTCAATCTCACTAAGGAAGCAATAAAAACCCTTTGAAAATAAGCATGGAAGAAACATCTCCAGTAATCCAGGTGGTGATCCTGAATAGTTTCTTAAATGGTGCTGTCAGACGTCAACAGTTCAGTCAACAATTTCTTACTGTTTAAAAAGCCAGGCCGTGGTGTAGTGGATAGAGTCGCTTGTCTTGTATAAGAATGACTCTAATCACGGTTTGTGAGTTCGAGACCGGCTCGAGCTCGGCAATTGGGAAAAAATTAAAAATCCATTTAATTGCACTCAACAATTTGC
>CAKKOB020001050.1:1986-28787 GCA_918844115.2 Phlebotomus perniciosus | reverse complement strand
CTTGATAGCTGGGGCCGTAAAAATTAAAGACAAAAAAAACTTTCAGGTGTAGAATATGAAAAGGTTAATATCATTTACTTTCAGGATATTTCTTATCCTCCCATCTTACTATTTTAAATAGAGTACCCATACTAGTAAGTGTTAGAAGATATAGGATCCCGGGATTCTCAAAAATTATGCTTGTTTTCTTTAAGCAAATATGTTAAAAGATAATTCAATAAAAAATTTCATTTAAAAATACATATAAGATTTTATAGAAATTCAAGTCTTGGTTCAGGATTATTATTTTTTGTAAATAGTTTTAGCGGCGTTGTATGATTCTGGGTTTCAAGGTTATCGCAAATCAAAATTTTCAGTTACTTATGTATACATATTCTGAAAGAGTATCAATAGCAGGTGACCATGGCAGTTGACAAGGGAAGTTCAATGAACTTTATAATCTATTTTTTCACTTTAAAAATGCCGGATAATTCCTACCAAATCTCTGATATGGATGAATTCGCAGTACTTCTATTCGATGATGGAATAACAAGGAAGAAAGGCGGGAATGCCGGTTCGAAGTAGGTAATCCAAGTAATCCCTTTGTTCTATCTTAATCCAAAACGCTTCGGTTCTTGGTTGGGATCTTCCTCAGGACATCGATCACTTGTGCAACAGAATTGTAAAGAACAAATTAATTAAACTACAGGACAAGACTAGTGGCATAACCAATCAGTAGTAGAGATGATTTAATTAATATTTTAATTAATTTATTAATTAATATTAATTTAATATTAATTTAATGGAATAGATACGATACCCGCAGACCATATTTCTTGAGTTAAGTTAAGCTCGACAAATTAGTTAATTCAGGCTGTACTATTGTAATTGTCTGGATAGATACTCGAATTTACTGGTTCTAGAATAAACCCGACAAACTTTAAGTAACAAGGCTTAAAAAAGGATTGTCAGAAAAGTTTTGAGATCATAAAATATTAAACACTGTAACTTTTCCGTCTGTCTATGTATTTTAAACCGTAATCTCGCAATCAATCAGAAAGTATACCTTCTGGTCTGATTGCCTTTGTGAATTAGCTCACGAATATTTTTGGCAAAAAAGATTGTTATCGGCAAAGGAAAATTCCCGATAACACCACCCACCTATGGGTTTCTAAGAAGCGCAAATGAATCACAAGAAAAGCCCTCAATAGGTATCATAAATGACGCAAGAGCCTCTGCAACACTTACACTCTGTCCGTAGTCCAATTCTTAATGACGAACATGACGAATGGAAATTCATGATTATTTTCTTAGAATCTTTATTTGTGATCAATTTTAGGAAACAAGGTGGAAAAAATTTACCTATTTAATACTGACAATCTTTTCTGCTGGGTTAAATTCGATTTTGATTACGCTACATTAATTGGGGAATTGGATTCTTCGAAGTTGTCGTCTTCATCAGAAGATGTTTCATTTTGCTGCGCCTTTGAGCTTGAGTTGTATTTAGTATGTGGTCCAGCCAAATTGAGTGGTGGAGTCTCATTGTCGTCGGAATGTGTATCAGAAGGTCCTGTATTGGGGGAGTCCAATGTCGTGGCTCCATTGTTGGATCTTCTCCATTTGGCACGTCTGTTTTGGAACCATGTTTTTACCTATAGTAAAAGAGGATATTTCTGAATGATTGGAATTTCTTTGTAATCTCCATCTGGTGATAGTCTCACCTGTCGATCACTCAGTTTGAGTTGCATGGCCAAATGCCTTCGGTCTTCGGGCGAGAGGTATTTGTGATTGGAGAATCTTCGTTCGAGACTCTGTGTCTGTTGAGGTGTGAATCGCACCTGTCCACCTTTTCTCTTAGACCCACAAGGTGGGAGTAAGTAGCCGCCATAGGGATGAGGATAGAATGGCCAGAGGCGTGGCGATGCTGATGTGAGGAAAAAAGAAGAACGAAAAAAAACAAACAATCAGTCGGTAAATTTATAAACAGTTTTTCTGTTGTGAAAATTCCACAAAAATAAGAGCTTTAAATCCACATCGATATCGCGCGCACAAAGTAATTTAAGACCATTATTATGAGTGGATTGATCTGCTATCGCGAAGGCAATTAATTTCTGGTCAAATCACATTTTATCTTTCAATTAAATTGCCATATTATTGGGTCGGTGGCATTTTACTTGAAGTGGGCTCTGAGACATTTCACCTACTGAAGGATCCGACACCACAGTTCCTCAATAGTCAAGCCAAATAACGCGCGAGATAAGGAGGAAAATGGCTCAAAATGTGGTGATAGCGTGTCGGCAAAATGAATTTATTGGAGTAGCCATACAATATTGAACAGAGGATCAGCAATATAACACTCCTAAATTGAGGGAATGATCGATTTGATTGATTATCAGATTTACAACACTCTCCAGAGCGACTCATAACACTCCAAAATAGAAATGCTCTTTCAACATTACTCTCGAGAATTTCGCCTCCTGGAAAATACACGCCCTGATATGCAGCTGAGTAAATTGCCAAAACATTCCCATATCAGCTCACACGAGAATCTCACGCGATTTTTCCAATGGAAAAAGTGCGTGATCTTCTGCACAGTGAAATGTTTTCAGGGTAACACATGCAACTTTTGCGATAAATCAGAGCTTTTATGTGTTTTGTGATTAACACGCTTTTTCACTTCTACCAAATAGCCAAATATTTTGTCCCCTTCCTCAATCACGGCGATATAGTTCCTCATGAGGTGCTGATAATGTCCAATGGAACGCAACTTGATAATGGTCTAGCTAACTGCCTTTGTCGCCTTTGGAAAAAAGTGATTCATTTCTTTTTTTTTAATAAATTTGGAGAGTTGATACACTGGGACCCAATAAGTCATCCGATAAAACTGATAAGTGATCAAAAGCTGCGCTTAAGACTTTCAAAAATGTTGTCTCATTTATGCAACCGGTTTTTATTTTTAAAAATAAATAATATATTTCTTAAGAAACAAATAGATTCTACTAGATATTTATTTTACTATAGATATTTTAAGATTTACTTAGAGACCTAATATTTGAGATAAAGAACTTAGAATTTTCTTCTGTTTATTGCTCTCTAAAGTCTCTAAACTGGAGCTAGCCGACTCATACCTGGCTCGGACAGATTGCTTGACTAAAAAAGCGATTGTCAAGTTTATACTTGGCGGAGTGCCCCGACACGTTGCGTCTGAGGAGGAGGGAGTAAGAGGGATAATAAAGTCTGTTGAAACCAGTTTTAAAATTGTAGGATATTCAGAGACCTTTCAAATTAGTACCCGCATGATGAGGTAAAGGCTCAAGAACAATTTTCGGTTTAAAACTGAAAAAAACCGGTTTAAGTTTAACCCAGTTGAAACAGGTTTAGGATTGTATGAAATTCTAAGACCTTTCAAATGAATATCCATATGATAGGGTTAAGACTCGAGAATAACTTTCTGTTTAAAACTGGTTTAAACCCGGATTAAGTTTAGGATTGTTGGAAATTCAAAGACCTTTCAAATGAGTATTCACAAGATGGGTTTGGGGCGAGTAAAACCCTTGAAAAGATAATTTCAAACATTTGACCTTGAAAAATCGGTAGACGGAATAGTTCAAAGTCATTGGCACGTATGGACGGAAAGTGCGTCTAGTGATTCTATAAAACATATGTGAAAATGGAAAAAATCGTTAGTGCCGTTTTTGAGATATACCAAAAAAATATATGTTTTTATAGGGGATAGGGGGGCTTTTAGAAAAATGAAGGACCTGGCCCTGATCCAGAGGTCGACTTTAGGGGGGGGGTCCCCCGAAGACCCGAAGTTTCTATCTGCAAACTTTTGGTCTCCAGATCAATAACAGACGGAGAACCGGATAATCGGAGAAACATTAGGATTGCAGTATTGCCATTTTTGTGTCGGGGCAATAAAATATGATCACTGGCGCAATGAACTGAACTCAACTCCTTGTTAAGCACATAAGGTTCTGCATTAACCTGCCTTGTGTTAATTCTGATTGATAAAAAGGGTGTCAGTGGCAATTTATGTTGATTATGGAAGATGACACGATGGTTGGAAAAACACGAGTCCCGGACATATTTTTCTATGAAATTGAGCACGAGGAGTGCAGGAGGAAGGACAGAAAGGTAAATAATTTCAGTGTAATCTCAGCTACTGGACGTAATTGATGACTTCCATCGCGTTTCGCTCTTATCGATTAGGTGATTGAGTATCGAATGATGGTGTTCAATTAGATGTTTGATTTTTTATTCGACATTTATTGATGTTTTCCACGTCTCTGAATTTAATTTAGTTCAAAGTTTAGTCACACTATCGCTCTTCTTTTCAATTGTGCATATATAGATTGTTCAGTCATAAATCAATATTTATATATCATTCTGTTGAATTTTCATGATGGAAAATCTTTGGCATTTTGTGAGTTTTATTTCTTGTTAAGTTGCCAAAACTTTTTAAAATATTTTTTTTTGGGAAATTATCTTTAGTTTTTCGAAAATTTTATAAGATTTTTTATTGTCTATTATTTTTTATTGTATCATATTTATTTATTATTGTGTTAAACACTCGCGTGTATGTCAACCAACACAATTTGATCATCATTTACCTGATATCGTGGCGTGATAAAGAGGTATAACAGTTAATTTACACGGTGGTAGAGATACTGAAGAAGTGGCTAGAATGTGTGTTTATTGGCTCAACCAAATTGATTTTTCCACAACATTCTTGTATGTGTTGACGATCGTATTTGTCAACTCTCACAAAATTGATGGCGAAATTCATTTGTGGCAGTGAAATGGGATTTACAATCACGGACAGACAACGATATTGAAGACATTCAGAGTGATTTGAGGGATTTTTTTCACGGAAAATTAATTTCACACTGATAAGTAATTGAGCTCAAATTTTGTGATGGACTATGTAGTAGAGTACATGATATATGAGGTTAATAGAAGAGAAGGTGAAAATATTTAAGGAAAATTTTATGATCATCAAATGGGATTTTATATGTGAAGAATACTTTTTATTCTTATTTAATTTGCGAGCACTCACAATCCTCGGCTTTGTATATTCACAATAAGTAATGGGAGAGGCTTAACAGCCAATGGATTATTTTAAGTCAAAAAATCCATCCACATGACAAAATATGTCAACGTCACTGAGTGATAATATTTCTTTATCAAATGAAGAAGATTAAGGGGCAGAATTAGATGATCATGCTCCCAGGAATAAGTCTCTTCGTGTATTATCAATTGATGCGAAAACGTTATCAAATTCACAAATCGTTGTCTGTATATAAATTTGGTGATTTGATGGTGGATGGAATTGGAGGGACATGAGACCTCGAGAGGCAAATTCATGATAAAAATCATAACTTTTCGTCCTCAGTGTGTAATTGAGCAGTTAGATAAAAATGCAATTAATTTTTTGACGAACTCATTCGAATGTGATTAGCAGAATATTTGAGCCACTTACCCAGGCAAACGTTGGTAAATCCTCTTTCAATTAATTAGGAAATCATTATCAGCGTGAAAAGCATACGTGGATTAGGTATCTAAATTGCCTGTTTTTCGCCTCGAATTCCATCATTTGCGCACTGATTAAGTGCGTTGAGCACCACAGGGTGAGTTTCAACTTTTTCTGTCTGAACTTCCATCAGAAAGGTGGATATGGGTGATAATTTTTCGGGTGATTTTGGGGGCAATAATTCAATGCGACACAGAGTCCAAGAATTGGAATTTTGAGCGGCCAAATATGAAGTCATCGGGAGAATGAGCGCGGTCTCTTTTGATCTTTTGGTGCAAAAAGAGACCCTTCAATAAATAACTTTATTGGAAGATTTTCTCTAAATAGACCTCATTCACGTCCGCCACTTTGTGTGTAATCAAGAGGCTTATTAAACATGATAAAATGTTTTTTTTTTGGTCACTGATATTACCACAGAAATATTAGTCATAATCCCTCCACATACTCAGTATTTCGATATATTCTAATCATGTGCACTGTTGAACTCGTATTTGCACTTTTATTGTGCGGGTGTTGATCACATTTCGAGGGTATAATGAATGTGAAAGTAATCCTGAGGACACGGGGAGAGAAGAAAATCAAATTCCAATTATCACAGCTCGATGACGGATTGCTTTTTGGGAAAAGGTGTATTCTTCACAAATATGATATCAACACCAAATTGATCCCCAACGGCGCCAAGTCACTATCTATTCTTATACAATTGATGTACAAGTTTCGAAAATGTATGATTTAATTGAGAAATATTTCATTAATTGACACACAGAATAGGTATGCGATTGAAAATTTTTTTTGGAACATGCAATCCCCCTAATACGTCTTGTAGTATCTGTTATTCAGGGGATTTTAGGGATTTTTGGAAAACTAGGGGGAGAAATATTTTGGAAATGGATTTGTCTTTTTACAAAATAATTTAACTGTTACAAATTCATTTGAATTCGGCGATAAACTGACGATTTCTAGTCATGTGAGTTTAGAAAAAATAAATTCATGCTTTCTTTAACACTCACTTAAATAGTTTGCAAGTCTTATAATATAGCTGTTTAATCTTCATGTTCCTCTGGCAAAAAAACAGGAAGGAGCTGAGATTAGGATTATCGTTGGCAATTCTTAATTTTAATTGCGCAATATTGAGGGTATTTCTTTATATCAATAATTTATCAAAAATCTTGACATGAACTTTTGGTTCGAATAGTATTCAAATACCAACCTTTATGGAGTGCATTAGCGTAATGTTCGAGGTACGCCGCGGCCGGTGAGAAGGGCTGTGGAAAACCCATTGGGATGGGAAAGCACAGATTGGATGTCTTCTGCAAATCCAACATTTGAGGGTAAATCGGTGTGGGCTTTCGTGGTGAATCTCGACCCGATTGCAGAGTGTTTGACGAGGAAACAGTGGCCGCTGAGAGATCAGGAGGTGGCGAGGAGGATCTATTACTGGATGTGGCTTCCATGTCACTATTCTTGATCACGGTACTGGATTGTTGACGCTGTGTAGCCATTTGACCATCCGTCTGTTGCTGCAGAATATCGTCAATCCGGAATGAAGATTTGCGTTTCGATGAGCCCATAGCACAATATATTAGTTGCTCTATGTCCTTGCGCAATTGTCCTTTATTAAAAAAAAATGCTCTCACAAATCTTGCATTCACACACAATGAAAAATTCAACTCACAAGAACGCCTCAGAAGTGCTTTCGATGAGGTCTAAATTGTAACTAAACATTTTATCAATTGGCAGAGGCCACATATAGAAGGCTTAAGGCATGAGCTTGTATCAGGAAAAAAAACTCTTTCCCCGATAAAGTCATGATAAAAGACTCAAATGGATTTCATATTTGGGCATTAATGGGCTGCGTTTGACGTTCTATTCCTCTTTTCACCCGAAAAATCACACACAATAAATTACATTAATTTAACTTTATTCGCCATTGTAGCTGAGCTTTATGTGAGAATACAAGATTATTATTATTATTATTATATTTTAGCTGCAAGACATCGAGGATCTAATTATAAGTATTGAAATTGTCTGAAAGCAAATGCTTGGAAATTTCCGTGATTAGCACTCTTATCAAGGAGCCTATAAGTGATATTAATCTCCTTCTTAATAAGCGATTAAAATCCTCCAATAAGCGCTGTGCACCCTAATCTCAGCTCAAGTTGGTGATAAGATCAAATTCATTTAATAAATTGTTTAACGCCTCTGCTGTATACGCGCAATTATCAGTTCTACAAGAAATGCCAGAGTGGCCAAAGTGAGTCCAAATCCCAAGAGGAAAAGTGGTCCAGAGATGTGAGCCACACGAAGTTTCGTGATACCGGGATTTGATCTATAGCCAGTGCTGAGGAGTTTAAGACCAATTTGAGTTTTTACATCGAAATACTTCTCTGTGATTCTCCGTTCCCAATAGTCAATGAGACCATGTTGTTGAACTTCAAGAACATGATTGTTGAAATATTCCATCAGTGGCCATCCTCGGATGGAATTAGGAGTACCATATTCATAATAGAGATCTTCTTTTGTCATCTAAAACAGGAAATTATGAATTTGTAGCTGATTTGAACTGAACTTGAAAACTTTTCTTTGTAATGTACCTCATAATGATCCAAAACATCTGCTTTGATATAATTTGTGGCTCCATATCCCCCAGATATGCTCTTATCAATGCCAAAAGCAATATTTCTCGAGAAAGACAAATTTCTAAGTTCTTCTTCGCTTTTGGCCACAAAGTTCTTCACTATAATCTTGATGTCAGGCTCTTCAGCACGCATTAGGGAGTAAATCCAAGCGACTGATGGATTACCCCATGTTAATCCACTTTTTGCAAACTTATGGTTCGTATCGATTGATTCTCCGAATTTGGGCACTGTCAGGACACTGGACAGAGCTCCACTGTAAGAATTTCCCAAGATGATGCTTGCGATAAGAAGTATGGCCACAAGACTACGAATTGAAGAGTGCTTTTTTGTATCAGGGATACATTGTTGAAGATATATAGCTGTGACTATTAGGGTTGATGATCCCACATTTGGGGTTTTACCTTTATCTTTTGCGGAATGCACTTCAAATATATAATAGGCAAGGACACTTAGGAGAACCGAGAGGACAATTCCTAACCACAAAGGCCAGGTAAATGGGAGAATTGGGGTAAGAGATGGTGGGAGAATTTCAGCTGCCGGAACTACAAGCCTCACGATAGCTATTGCTGTTATATGTGAATAATCAAACTTATCGTAGTACCTGTAAGACAAGAAGGTGTTTGTCTTATTCTAATTTCAGTGTTCATATTAAAAGAAATAATCAGATAAGGAGGTTTATAAGATTGATGATTGAGAAATTTCTTACCACATAGACATAAAGCCAAATGCGAAATCAATTTCCTTTCGATAAAGACTTCCGAGAACTCCATCACCTGTATCGTTGTCGTATATAGTGCCCCAATCATCATGTCCAACTAAAGATCATTCAGATAATATTTTATAGTTATAGATACAAATAATTTAAAAAGAACTTACACTTTTTCATTTTGATTGTAAAATTTCTCAGTCTACCAAATTCTAACATCATGAGTGCTTCGGAACCGTCTAGAAATATAGTCTTTGGTTGATCTTGATCTAATTCGTCAACAGTTCCTTCGCCAGCTGAAGCACTATCAATAATCGCGTACGGTAAAAACGTATGAGACCCCATCGGGACGTCTTTTCCTTGTAGATTATTTAATTTGTCAGGGAAAAGCTCAGTATTATCCTTGAAGGAGCCATTTTTGTCAAGAATGTCCAAGAGGATTCCTTTTTCATTATCGTAATTGCTGACAAATTTCTGTGTTATCAGTTCAAAGTCAGAACTATTTGATTGTCTCACAATCAAATGCGACGGGAAAACTGAAACAAGGAATTTTCTTACATTTCTATCTTTAAATACAGGTAATTTTTTACTTTTTAATGCTTCATGATGGAGTATTTCTTCTGTAAGACCACCATTTGGGTCATCGAGTAGGAATACAAAGTATTCATTCCGACGGCGTTGCATTGATTTCTGCATAACTTGATATTTCAGTGTAATAAAGTCTAAAACTCTTGGTGATGTAACAATATATCCTTGACTTCCCAGTTCAACAATAGAGAGAATTTTCTCTTCCAAAAGTTCATTATCCATTGATTCACTGATAGAAATCCACGAAATCGGTGGGTTTAGGTGATATTTAAAGAACATTTCCAATCCATCTGTATAATCCCTGTAGATATTGCTTGATGGTTTGTCATCCAACACTATTGCGAGGGAGTTTAATTTCGAGAAATGCTGAGGGACTGTATTGGAAGAAAATTGCGTCGTTAAGAAAGTTTGTTTAGTTAAAAGAAAATTGATTCAGATTTGAAATAAACCGACCGATTTGATTGAAGAGAGAAATAATGGAAATATTTACAATGACGCCACCAGCCAAAATATCCATTTAAAATCTTTTCCTTTTAACTTTTCACAAGATTTGCCACAAGAATCTGGTGTATCAAGAAGCTTTGGAAAGTTTCTACAGAATTGTACAGTCTGAGAGTTGGATTTTTATACCACATGGAAAATTGTTTACTTACTCAATGACTTTCTTTGCCTCGCACATATGAATGCTTAATGTGTTTTCTGTTGAAATAATTACAAATGTTGATGTTTCATCTCTTTTTCAAAAAAAAGCAAACAACGTGGCTACAGCATGAAGTAATCAACCAATTGAATTATTAATCTTATTTGAGATTTTCTCCTTATTCTGCGTGCAAATGCATTGTCTGGCGTTCGGAAAATTTGCTTTATGGCTAGAGCCAGTCTTCTTTGAAGAGCGCCTCGTCAGACATGAAGAAAATGACAATATAGTGATGGGAATTACTGAAAATTAACTTTACGAATCTCTATTAGCAATTTAGTTCATGTCACAGAGGAAAATCTCTTAAAATTCCATCAATCTTGGGAATTCTGTCTCGAAGAGGGGAAGAAGTTTTGTGACGGAATTGCCGGTGAAAAGAGCCACATTTTCGGTTCTGAAGAAGCCACACAAGCAGTGGAAGTCGTATCAGAGATGATTTTACACACTTGTAGCGTCTCCTGTCCCAGAAGCCGCCTCTTGCCATCGCTATCCTTCTGATGTTGCCTAATGGCATCCCGTATGTTATGGCGAAACACACAAGCGACTCAATAGAAAGTGAAATGGGTAAGTAAACGTAGCCAAGGAAGGGGTTTATCATTTCATTGAGCGAGGCTGAACGCATTAGTTCAAACCCTGCATATTTATTAATGTAAAGGTGGTCCACAATAAAATGCTTCAATAAAAATGATTTTTTTTAAATTAAGAATACTCCTTTACCTTTAATCCAGCGAGCCTTAAACTTTAAGCCCGCCTTACTCTTAAGGTTTAATTGTAAGCTTAAAGTCAGCCTTAAACTTAAAGCCTGCTCTACGTCATAAGCTAGCCCTAAGCCTCAAACCTGATCTAAGACTGTTATAAGACTTCCTTAAACTTAAAGCCAGCCCTAAGCTTAAAGCCAGCCTTAGAACTGATTTAAGACAGCCTCAAGCTTTAAAGCCAGCCTTAAACTTAAACCAAGTCTTATGTCTGCTTTAAGCTAGCCTAATGTTTCAAGCTAGCCTTATGTACATCAGGCTGTTCGAATGTGTTTCTAAACCTCAACAATTTTGTTTAGCTTAAAATGTAATATGGTTTTAATTTTGTGGTACTAAAGATCATGCATTGAGCTTCCCCTTAAACTAATATTACCCTTGATCTATTCCTCAATTTCAACAAAATAACAAAATATGAAAAGGGAAAGCATCGAGTTATTCCTGGAGGTCATGCATCCACAAAATGTAAATGAAGCAAACAATTTCATTGAGTATCAGGTTAACGGGCGTGATATTTTTGGGTAATCACTCCCCCAGAAAAAATAAGAAATATACACCAATTTTCATCTCCACAAGTGAATCAATATGTGGCAAAATGGATTGTGTTCTCGCATTTGAACAATTGAGACAAGAGTTTATTTGTCTTTCGAGAAGCAAGATCGATAGTTGCGGGAATTAACTGAGTGTATCCTGAGCCTTAAAGCAAGAGCACCTCGTGTTTGTTTATCTTGTTGGGCTTTTTTTTGCTGTTCAGGCTCATCGAGACGTTTTGAGCCATTAGCCTCCATCAAAATATCACTTTGTGTGGTTTCCTCGGCGCATAATAGAAAATCGACAAATATCAAATTTCCATCTGGTGCAAATCACTGTGTAGCGCATCATGAAAATTCCCATGAGGTATATAATGATATCTGGGGGGTGTGTTTAACGTCGCTACTCAACATTTTGGTATCTCTGGGCTCTGGGTTTTTCGACCAGAGATAAGGCAATCTCCGGCGTGGATTGGACGATTAGTGCTTCAACGCGCTGTGGGTGAGCATTTTCTGGCCACGCCCTGGAGGAAAATTCACTGCGCACGAGGGGAAATCCGCCTGGATGATCCTCGATAGATGTGAAGGGGAAAATGTTACCACAGCATCTTCGTCATGAATCCCATGATTTTGTGTAACCGTCTCGCGCGTGTATCTTTCTCCATCATTCATCTGTGGACACAAGAGACCCTCCCGAGGATGGCCTGAATCATCATTTAGTTGCCAGTGGCTCGAGTGGTAATTTCGTGTGTGAAAAATCTTTCTCAAGTTGGTGATGTCGAGTGGCAAGAGTGCCAAATTGCTCAATCCTCGAGTGCCAAAGTGTGCCCGTTGTCGGAATCACGGAGTAATTTCGGGATTGAGAGGTCATAAAAAGCAGTGCAGCTACAGAAATTGTCGTTGTGCCAAGTGCGAGCTCATTCACGAGAGACAGAGGATTATGGCAGCTCAGGTGTGGACTTTTCTTTTACCAGTGACTAATCCTTAATCCTTAAAGACTGGAAGAATCTTCATGATAAACTATCTCCCCTTTGTAATGGTTTAAGATTGACTCGATTGTTTGCTGAAGAAATCAGAGAAACCGAAATGCTTGTTGACTCATGAAATAAGATCCTAATCGAATTTATCAATTCATCGCGTTCATCCCCTCTGCACAATTTCATTTGATACCCTCAAATCTTCATGATATTTTTCCATTACGCCTCATGATGTACAAACAAGACTCACCACAATTTTTCCTCTTTTATTTTCCGACTTCTCACCCCTTTTCCACTCTCATTTCACAATCCACCCCAGTGTCCTCGAAGACTCCCAAATTGATAAAATAAACACACCCTCGAGGGCGTTTCTCCTGTTTGTCTTCACATCCGGCATGGGTGAAAATTGCACCGGGAATATTAATGGGTGGTATTTCCTCGGTGATTTTTCAGGTTGCCCTGAAGCGTCAGCAGGCAGTTGAGGATGCCATTGCACTCCGTTTGGCATCAAATGATTCGGGAACGTCTATGGACAGTTTGCCACCGGGAAAGATATTTGGGATGAATGTAACAGAACCGAGAATGACTCCACCGCCAAAGGATGGACTGTCATCAGCTAAGATTGAAGAAGCGCCAACGAAATCTAATAATAGTGAGTTTTATTTTTTATATTCAAAATTATTCTTTAAGGAAAATTAATTCTTTTTAATTTTAATAATCTTTGAAGTGGTGAAAGTTAAAGTACTTTGTGATTCGTGAACATGTTAGCAATCCTTCTACCAAAAAGAGTTTGCAATAATTGGCCTTATAAAATATGCTAGGTCTTTCTTCTTGCTTTATACATGAGATATTATGGTCAAAAAGACATACACCACTTCCAGCACTTCCATATTATGTAAAAAAGCTCTCAAAAGCTCAAATTTAGAAGCTTTCCAAAGTTTTCCACAGCTTTCTAACAAAGCTTTTCGAAGATTTCTAATAAAACTTTTTATGCTAGCTTTAAGAAATGCAAAAGCTCTCCAAAAATTTCCAAACCCTTTGTTTAGAACTTGAAAAGCTTCAAAAAGCTAGAGCTTTAAAGCAATTTTTGAAAAGCTCTCAGTTAATCAAGCTTTTTCTGCATCGTTTTGGCTTGATTTTTCTTAAAAGCTCCTGAAAATTTTTCAAAAGCTCTTAAAAATATAAGGCTCTGGAAGGACTTCTGAAAACTTCTGATCTTGCTTGGATGCTTAAAAAAAATTATGAGTTATTTTCATCGCCATTCTACTTCCAAATGCTTCCTCACACTTGCGTTCAAATGTACAACTCTTCTCATCATAATATCTTCCCCTTGAAATTTCCTAGCTGTATGAACTGGCGAAAATTTATCGAATTTGATTGAATATTTGCCGAGAAAATCTAGAAAAAAAATGTCCCACACTGGAATCAAAATCAGCAGATTTTATCAAAAAATTGTCGAAAAATCTGCTGATTTTAAACAGATCTGTTGTTAATCTCACAGGTTAAAAAAAACTTTAGGATACGAATAGTATTAAAAACATATCATCGACCAAAATTAAGCAAAAAATGACATTTTCAAATTTCACAATGTGTGTTTTTTTATAAACAGTAAAATAATCGTTTAATTTTTGTGACATTTAAAAGACATTTGACCTAACTTTTAAATAAAATTACTTTTACAAAGGCTGCGATTCCGCGTGCAAGTCTTTCTTATATTTCTTGCCTTTCTTATAAAATCTTTTTAGCTTTGAAAAATATTTGCAATTCCCGCTCAAAGGACTTTTTATAGCTTTTAGACTTTTTAAAGAATTTGTTCCATTTTAGTGGCAATTATTTCTTCACAGGTTGGTAAAAGATTTGACAGCACCTCAAAACTCACTTTTTGTTTACAAGAAAATGTATGGAGTGCTTCAACATGAAAAAAGAATTCTTTCGGCAGGAATTGCAAAACTTTTATAGCGATTTTGTAGAGTTTTATTTATTTTATTCAAAGAGTTTGTAAAAGGTCTCTAAAAAGATTGGAGAGTACTAATCTTTTAGATCTTTGAATTCTTTCCACAGGAATACCAAAAAACTTTTACCTCATCAATAATAAGAAAAACTTGCACGTGGAATCGCAGTCAAAATTTAATTTTTCTCTTACACAAATAAATATTTTTTATACCTACTCTAAAATATCTTTATTGAATATGAATTGGTTTTTTTTCCATCAGCTTCTCCTATTCCTAATGCAACTGGATCAGTTTCTCAAACTGCCATTGACATGCTAGCCCAGTTATTTCCCCATCGGAAGAGATCCGTCTTGGAGTTGGTCCTCAAAAGATGCGACTTGGATCTCTTGAAAGCAATTGAGCAATGTGGACCTACCACTCCGAGTGCATTCAAACCACCCCCAACTGCAAGTCAACAGGTGTGCAAATCTTGTTTGTACATTTCATAATTGATTTTTCAAATGATAACCGTTACTTTTAAGGTAAATCTGCAAACACCCCCGAGTCAGTTGGCATCTTTGCAGCATCGGTCGCAACAGACGCCCCCACCCACACTTCCACCACAGCCACACTACACTCCACTGATAGCATACCCAAAGTGGCTGTTCCCAATCTCGGGCATTCCGGTCCACCTGCCTAATCTAGCGCCTCGATGCACGCTTCCAAACTGCCCCATGTGCCTCCACATTTAGAGCACATGCGACCGGCCTCAGATAGCAATCAGAGCAGCTGAATCACGGCCGGCGAGGGGGAGTGTGAAAAATTGTGTTTTGGCTCTAAATACCCACCAATATGTTTTAAGAATTGTTTATGAGACGCGCTAGTAGATCGCGGAAATTTAACAAAATTCAGGAATGTAGGTTAATTACGTCCTGAAGTCAGTGTACACGTTTTCAGCTATGATTACATAAAAGAACACGATACACAGTGCAATAAACAAATGTAGGACCGCGCTCCGAAAGTGTTTTCTTTTTGGCAAACTCCGCCACTATCAAAGTGCGAAATTGCCTTGGCAAATATTGCCAAAAATGCTTTTATTTGCGTACTGAGCAAATCATCTTGACGTGTTGTGTTGACTCGAGAAAATAGCATTTGATTGTGGTTTACAAAATATTGGCTCAAGCAGTTAGATTCTAAGTTTAATTAGGAAATTCACATTGACGGTTTCTAATTTTCACAATTTTCACCCCAGATCATTACTATGTAAATATTTCTATGTTTGTTCAAAAGCTTTCCATCGGCAATGTCAAGTTTATGAGATATTCTAGCAAGACGAAAGATTATTCATAGGCGTGATTAAAGAGATTTAGAACGATACCCCAAAAATAATCTTATCTCGCAGCTTTTATATTCTAGTGCATATTTGTGTAACTCTGAAAAGGCCCAGATTTCCTGTAAATTGTACGCAATAGCTGAGCTAAATAAAACAATTTTATCAGGAAGAAATACTCTGCAAACATTCTCGGTTTCAGAAGAGAGATGGTTGTAAACTTTTTTTTATTGCTTTGTCTTGAATCTCGTTTGGGCAAGTCACGTGTAAATATGCAGATTTGATTTCGTACCAAATTAGAAATTAGTTTTTAGATGATAATTTGCAGAACTATAGAGTTGTGGCGATTTAAGGTAGATCCATATTATGAAATTAGCATAAAATATTTTTACAAAATAATTTTTTGTTAAGAAAACGAATTAAGCATATAAAGCTAGTCTCAAGCTTCAAGCCAGCTTTAAGTTTAAGGCCAGCCTTGCTTAAATTCTGCTTTAAGCTTAAAGCTAGCATGTAGTCTGGCTGAAAGCATAAGTCAGGCTTGCAGATTAAGGCTTATTCTTAACCTTAATTAAAAAAAATTTTTTGTTGAAATATTTTAGGTTAATTTGATAGTGTGGATCTGCCTTTATAGTTCTCAAATTTTCAAAAACAATTTTGTTTCAATGAACATTTCAAAATTTTATAATTTTATATATTGTATGTAGATTGTAATGAAAACTCTAATTTTTTTAAAAATTTGAAAATGGTAAAATAAATAGAAATTTACAATTAAAATTGTATTTTATTTAGTTAGATATAATATTTTCTCAATAAGCTTAAAACTTTTATTACCTACACTATCAGATTCACACACTAATGTTTTAAAACCTAAACTTCAACGTGATACAAAAATTCTGAGCTTGAGTGTAAAACGAGTGTGTACAATTTATTTTTATTCGTTTAACTTTGTTCTCATTTCGTCAGAAATTGTTAATCCTAAGCATATTTTAGCAAATTTTGTGGATAACAGTGCAAAGAAAGCAATTCATTGCAATCGGGAGCTCGAGTTCATCGAAAGGTCTCAAATGATGCAATAGATAATCAAATTGACAGAGTTGAAAAATTGGCGAAAAATCAAATGAATCACTAATAGCAAAATAAGAAATTTTATAAGCTGAATCGTACGACTTTGTTTTCATGGTGTTAAGTGAAAGAAATGGTGTAAGTGTTGGTGTTAAAAAAAAAGTTCATACTTTTCACATTGACTTTTTATGTATTCAGAATTCATCCTCTAGTAGAAAAAACTATTTCATGGACACGCAAGTTATATTGGAAAATAATAATCAAGAATGACACATTAACTGTTTTATTAATGATTCTCTTGATGACTTGTTCACACTTTTGTTGAGACTTTTTCATGGATATTTCATTTGCATTTCACCGCGATCGCCCCCGAGGTGTTTGTGCGATCTTGCGAGATGTTTCAAATTGTACGCACAGAGATCTTCAACCATCGAGAGTTACAAGTGTTATTTTTAGTTTGAAAAATTAATTGTACAACTGCAATGTAATGAGGTTCAAGTGCGTTCAAGCACTAAACACCTTTTTTATCTCTCACTACTCTGCCGATGATTGGCCGGAGATTCGCATTTTCTCGCCTTCATTATAATGCCTACGTGACAGAGATCATTATTTTCGGCACGAGAATATAGTTCAACGAGATGAAGAGATGTTCTCCCCAAAGAGATCACCAAGCAGAAAAAGCGGTTGTCCTCTAAAAAAAACGATCGAGTAGAAGGAACAAAAAGCGAACAATTACTAATGATCGATTTAATTTAATGAGAAATGAGGAAAATTGCATCATACTCTTTACAGTGTAAGAATCGCTCAATCACTTGAAACATTGTGTTGGAAAATTTGTCAATGTATGTCTCTACATACATACATAATGCTACATAGAAAAGATGAGGATTGTGAGCCGAAGGAGCTACAAATAGCCGGCCAATACACAGAGAGAAAAGCAAAGATGGCATTTTGGAAATATTCGCGTGTATATGTATTGAAGTATACCTTCTAGAATATTCCCAGTTGCTTATTATGTTCTTTTATGAATGTTATATATGCCTTTCACTTTTCAGTATCTCTCCAAAAAACATGACCATCCCATATTTGATTATTTCCTCTTCCTCGACATCCTAAAAGAGCTTTTAGATAAATAACTCACGTTATTTCTGATGAATGAGGAAGAAATCTGCAAGAGTATCGCACAAAGAAAGCATATTAAGCCAGAAATAACCATCAATTTATGCGCGATAAACATAAGGAGAATCCATTATTTTCTCAGACTTGTCCTCGATGTCACCTAAAACCGCTATCAAGAAAGTTACGTTTAAATTACGATCTCAAAAATACCGACTCACTGATTAGCAATTTTAAAATTTTCTAATGAGAAAACTCATTGTCGATGCAGTAAATTTTTTCCCAAGAAAAGGTAAATTGGCGTAAACAAGCTAAATTAGCAGATTGAGTGTGTTTATAAATGTTAGAGAATAGAGATGTCGTTGGGATGAGTGTTTAGGGAAATTCCACGAAGTGTGATCTATTTTGAATATAGGAAGATGTTCTATTTTCACCTAATGTGTTCGATGAGGAAATAATTGCGTGAGAAACAGAGCAGAATATGTAAAGTAGGAAGAACAATGAGAATCTCTGGCCGCACCTCTTTAAAATGCGCCTTTTTGGAGTCTCACTTGGAGGTCATACTCTTAATCTGACAAAAAAAGTGGAGCTCGCACTTCAATTGAAAGTAATGTAGAAAGTTCGGCGCCTCAGAAAATCAAACTTATCAGTCAAGAGGCTTAAGCCATTTAGACAAGAGAAACAGAAGAGTTTGAACAGAGAAAAATAGTTTTGATTCCTTTAATAAAATTAGAAAATTAGACTAAATGGAATAATTGCTGATGGGGAAATCATGATTGAAACCATGTTCGAATTGTGATTCTATGAATCAATGAGATCGCGAATACCTCGTGAGTCAAAATGTTCCCTAATGTGTTAAATTCGTACACGTAATCTGTGTTCGTCTCATTGTTCAATGAAACAAGGAGAATCTTATCACAACTGTAACACATAAAATATACTCTGATGAGATTGATATTTCATCACGTTATTAATTCCATTCACGTAACATTACGAAACTTAAGGAATATGACTATCCGATCAAATCCTAAGCAAAAATACATATTCTGATTTTCCAAATGATTGTTTCTCTCTCTGAGCCAATTTGAGAGGTGGTGTGTAAAATCACGTGCAAATGGATCGTGATTAGTCTTGCTCTTTTTATAGTATTAACAATGCTATGAGTGAATTACTCCGAAAGTGACGTCAAAGTGAGAGAAATTGCGGGAGAATTCCCTGGGATTTATTTATCTGAACTCAAATGAAATGCATCATCTGGTGTAATAGACTTGTGGACGTGACAGAGGCAACGCATCTAACAATGCCTTTTACAAAATGATTGCGTGAGCTGGACACTGGTTCATGAGTTCATAAAAATAAGTAAATTATGTCTTGTTGATTTTTCCTCACGGCTCTATGCCTTTTTTCGCCAATATGGAAAGCAAAATGTGTTGTTATGAAGAAGAAATCTTTGATGGTCATGCAAATTTTCATGTTTTCTCAGCAATATGCTGTGATTTTTACTCTTGGCACGTGGTTTTCACCAAGTGGCAAGCCAATTTGATTTGGGAAATGCGCAATTTCTCAGAGATTTTTTTTTTCAACAAGAGAGAAGCTAAAAAATGCGAACTAAACACCAAATCGTCTGGCTAGAAAATAAATTTGCAAAATAATATTTATGAAGCACCTCGTACGATTGCTGACGTAATTTCAAATTTTATATACAAGAGATGACTTGGTGGAGAAGTAAAGACCTTATCACATGGAATTTTTAAATCTTTTCTCCAAGTGGAGTCGTCTGAGAGCATCTTTGGAGTTGTGGGTGGAAGTGCCGGAAGAGTAAGAGGTAAAATTGTCTCGAAAGAGTTGGAATTTGTGCGAAAATTTATTTTATCTGCCCTTTCAGATCATAAATCATTCGTCCGAGATGTACAATTTTTTAAATAGAATCTCACCACATTCGCAGCTGCCCAATGGTGAGATGTGTCAACCGTAAATTTGTTAGCGGCGGATCGCTGGCACAGCTGAGGCGGCAGATGAATTGCTAAAATGCCTTATATTATGTAGATGACATGTATTTTATATGTTTACTGAAGTAAATAGCTATTTTTAGGCTTATTGTCCAACAACATTTTTGATGAAAATATTACTTGTGAATGTCATTACTTAAAATTACTTTGCAAATCATTTTTCAAAAGAAAAAATTTCTCAACTTTTTATGAGCTCATGGCTAAAAAATGTCTTTTCTCCTAAAATATGCATTAGAGGTGTGAGCATAAATATTTGAGCGGCTTCTAATTTTCAGCGGCGCCTGCAGCAAAAGAAGCTGTAGCCGCCAATCTGTATTTCACGGCTCACACCTCGTGGTGAGTATATCATGGCAAATAAAGAAACTACGAGAACCCGACTTTGCGCACGTACACATATGTGGTGAGTGGTGCGAGTCGGCGGTGTGAGCCGAAAACAATATGGATGAATCGTATATGAATACGAATTATGAATGGGTGTTTGTGAACGGGAGCCGCTTGGAGAGGTATCGGCCGAGGTGCGACGTCAATTGCGCTTCAGTCGGAATTCAAACATCAAAGGGATTGTGTGTAAAATGGAGCGGTAGCTAAATTGAATGATCCATCGGCCTTTGTCCGCTATTTTAGCGTTTATTTAACATCATTTTCGAAAATCTTGCGCGAGTTTTTGTGAGTGTTTTTGATTGAGAAGGGAAAAAAGAGCCACCAAGAGCTTTTTGAGACGGCTAAGAGTGCAGATATTAGATGTGCAGAGAAGTCACAGTGTAGAAAACACGTCAAAACCCACGAAATCGGTGCAGAAATAGAGGCGAAGAAGAAATCGATAATCTTTTTTCCTCTACCAAAAAACCAAATCTACATTGTTTTTCAACCACATCAGCTCAGAAGTCATCTGAGCAGCACTTGGTTCGATTTATTTCCAACTTCTTTCGATGAGATCTTAACTCCAAAAACCCGAGACTCTGGAAGATTTCCCACAGCGGAAAATTAAGAGGCAGCAGATTGGAAAATTTCATTGTCATCTGACACGGTCACTTGACCGATGAGGAAATTCTTGTAAAAAAAAGTAGAAGCGGCAAAGGAATTCAACAAGGAAGAGCTCCTATCCAGAGTGTTTTGAAATATTACTATCATCCAGATATTTCTATACGCTTTATGGTAGAGACAGGAGAACACACAGAACATCTCTTTGACAAAGAACAGTCCGCTCGCATCAGAAAGACACCTTTGAGGAAGATAAAACTCACAATCTCCTAAGTGACTCCTTCAGAGATCAGTTTTTCATTTAAACCAGTTCAAGGATAGCAACATCCGTGATAAAGTACAATCTTTGATACTATCTATTTCTCTGTTGATTTATTCTTTTCAATCTTCTGAAACAAGAACGGTTTTTTTTCTTCATTTCTTGCTGAAGAACTTGTGTGTGCATTTCTTTATTTTTGAATTGTAAAAGACCCCAGTTCTGTGCATTCAACAATGGTGGAGCGAATTCTGGAGGAATCTGACGTTGGCGTCATACCCATATCGAATGGTGAGTACCTTTATGCTTGTCACCTTACCATCACCTAACTAATTCGCGTTTCTACTCGCGAGGCGGCACCGCGATGCAAATGGCCGCTTCGCCTCACAGGCCATTTTTTTGTGTTAATTGGGTGGGGAATTAAAAAATAACTATTTGGGGACTTTTCATCTTGACTTCAATCCTTTCGATATTCAATTGCACCGTGTTGTGCATCATCCGGTTTTTTCCATTCATCTCTCGCTCGCTCACGGGACGAGAGAAAGGGACAGCTGAGGGGAGAATTGTAAATTTCAACGGAATAGAGACCTTTTCCATCAGTTTTCCTTTTTGCTACGCAATTCAACTCGAGATGGTATGAGTGAGCGTCAAATTCGAGTTTCTCTCGAGAGAAGCCTGTATTGAGTGTGAGAGAGAGGGCGATTGAATTAGCGGGTGAGAGAAAGAGAAAGAAAAGGCGTGATTCGCAGGGCTGAAACTCGGTTTAATGGAAATTTGGCCCTGCTTAAAAAAGCGACGCCATGGAAAGGGGTGGCTCCTGGGCTTCAATCCCATCCCCCGATACCTATAGAGTGGTTCGTCAATTGACTTATCAATTCTCTAGGACAAAGATGTAAGATAATGAGTTAGGAACAAGTTAGAGGCCCTACTATATAGCAATTATATATAGCAATTATACATAGCAATTATACATAGCACGACATCAGTCTCTACGACTATACACGTAAGAAGAGAATCAAAAGGGAAGAATAGAGATATCGAACAGCTGGTTCCTATTTCTGTCCTTTTGAGAACCGTTACTAGGAATTTTCCCTCATCAGATGCACCACTAGCTCTGAATTTCTCGTCTTTCATTGCGCGCATTTCCCTCAACTGTCACAAATAAATTTCACATTATCATCAGAAAACAGAAAACAATATATGATTCGTGAAATTTACCTGGTGAAACGGTAAAAGAGAGAAAGAGAGAAAAGGTGGAAAAATTGTGCCAATGCACTCGATGGTTGAAAAAAAAAGAGAGAAAATTCTCTCTCACCGCGAAAAGCGAGACACATCGATGAATGGCTTTTTGGTGTATTTTGCAAGGCCAAATTGCATAATTTTCTATTCTGCGGTCGATGACTCGAGCGCAGTTCAGAGCGCTTCAAATCCAATTCCCATTGCATTTATATCAAATTTTAATTGAACGCTACAATTTATTTCCCATTCTCTTGACATTTCACGTGGAGCTCTCACAGTTTTTTTCCTTCATCTCAAATGATATTTATTACTCACGCTGGAGAGGAATTTTCTGGAAAAATTTATTGTAGCTATTCATTTCCGTTCATATGGGAAAAATTGCAATCCCTGAAATATTCATCTTGCAACATATCAAAATCGGCAAAATCGATATTGAAATTGAACAGAAAGAGGTAAAACTCTTGATGGACGTTCGGCAGAAGCGAATTGGGCTCAGCTGTTCGTTTTCCTCAACATTCTGGAATATTCTCGAAAATTCAAAGCTTATTTATTGAGAAATCAAAGTGGAGAAACAGGAAATGTAAAAAAAGTAATATCGGTAGAGGCATCGACATTATCTATGCATAAGGCATTAAGTTGCGACCAAATAGAATTTTAGAAATCAGATGATACGGCTGATTTAGCTTGGCGTGATGATATCTAGAAACATTTTATTATATTAGGTATATTCTTATTGCGCCGTTCTCAGGCACTGTGGTTCGCAATGGTACCGTTTTCACGCTGAATTTATCTGTTTTTACGACACAAATAGTTTTCTTATTAATTAAGATAAATGCCCGACATTAATAGAAGAGTAGGAGGATGAAAATGATGAGAAGTTTTCTGACCAGAAAAGTTTATCAAAACGTTTAATTCAGGATTAGGTAAGCAAAGATGTGTAATTAATTATGCAAGGCTTTAAACTTTTGAGAGTAAATTATGTAAGGATAACTATTTGGAGTAGTTACCTACTTGTAGTTTTCCAACAATAACAAATATTTATGATATTAAACATAAATATTTAGATATTCTCAAAATAACAAATCCAAACAATCATAAATGTGGTAAAATTTCAACATAAAACTTTAATGAATGGGATATTCCAAAGACGTTAAAGGTGAAAATTCTAACAAAGTTCTTCTTCAAAAAGTGTTAAACGTCCAAATTATATCCACCTGTCATGGAAGTCTAAAAATAAGTTCATGTTAAAATAACATGTTGGGCTATTTTGTCCATATTTCAATCATTTTATTTGTCAGACACGCAATCACAATCGTATTAGGACAATACAATATTAAGGGGTTTGTTCGTCTATCTGTTTGTTCGTTTGTTCGGTGTCTCGGGCGTCTTCCGTGTTTCCCAAACCCGTTTTTTCTCAAATAATTTTACTAATTTAGTAAATTTTCGAATAAATTTTCAAAAAAACTGAAATTTATCATCTTATTAAACCTTTTTTTTTTAAACACACAGCAAAGTCTCTTTGCATTCACTTTCCTTTTTCTTTTGCGCACTTTTGAATTGAAGACATAAACTTGTAATTTCTGAATATTTAAAATGTAAAATGCTATAAAAAGCACGAATATGACCCCTCTTATATGATTAGTGTCTAAAATGATTTCGAGACACGAAATTGTCTTGATTAATTCATTATTTCCTACTTGTATTTCATTATCAAGGTGAAATGAAAAATAAGAGAAACAATTGGTTTTCCTACCTTTCATCTTTCGTAATACTGAGGGTATCATTGCATCAGGATTTGCTTGTCCTTTCAACTGGGGAATAAAAGTTAAGCGTTTTATGATCAAGAAAGGTGTTTTTAAACTTTCCCTAGAAGATATATAACTACCCCTTATATATGCCCCCTGATACAACCCTGGCTGTAACTGAAAATTCAGCACTGAGAGGAGATACTCTGTGAAAGAAGGGAAAAATTTACAAACTGGTTATTTGAGTGTGTGTTTGATATAATGCACTTTGTGCATTTTATGTGAAAAGAGAGGGACAATGGGGTCGTGGATTTCAGTGAATGTTCTCTCTCGATTTGAAAAAGTTGATGATGTAAAATGCATTTTCCATCTATGTAGAGTTGCAATTGAATTTTTGCATCACGAGTTTTTCCTCGTGAGTTGTACGTATGGTGAAAGATGATGAAAAGTGTGTGTTATAGGAGATTTCTCTCAACATTTTTGCACACATGATTTTTCATCTTTTTCATATTATAAATTTAGCAATTTCCTCTAAAGCTCCTGTTTTTCCTCTTCCATCTTTTTACGGTGTAGTTTCTCACGCTGAGGTGACGCGTTACAGCAGCGAAGAAATTTCTGGAAATGAGTCCACGGAGACGCGTGTCCTCACGGATACGGAGAGACAAGCTGACTTCAATCGGCATAAGGAGGAAATGAAGAGGAAGCGCCGCAGGAAGAACCGAACCAGCTCGTCTCTCCAATCATCCACTTTCCAGGGTAAGTTTCATCATCTTTTCGTTAGTTTTGTGCAATATTACCTGCAAGTCTTGCAACACTTCCTCCCGGTAAAATTACTCATCAAGAATTAATTATTGCTTTCTCTAATGACTTTGGCATTGGTCTTAAAATGTCTATCAATATTTCATGTAATCCGTCTTTGATAATCTTGAATTTTCATATAAAGGGTTTTATTGAAAAGAAAGATAAGAATTCAAGGAATCAGCTTTTAAATTCGTGGAATTTGCTAGAAATTTTCTCATATTTATCTTTGACTGAACTTTATGAAGTCTCATTTTGTCGCATGTTGCTTTCAAAGCGACAAATAAGAAATTAAGTTCAGTTCTGCACTGTTGATGATAAGTCAACCGAATTTAAGCTGCAGTCTAATTCTGTTGCACGATGTCTCTAAGTGAAGACAAATTTATCGGTCAATCACGTTTCATTTTGATATCAAGTATATGAGTTGTAAAATTCAGATATAGATTTTCTCTCTACGTGGCTCTCTATCTCTATGCGATATTTCTGAGTCTCTATATGAAATGAGAAAATGGAAAGAAGGGCATGGAGTTCACAGAAGGTCATCCTTATTCCGTTGACATTAGAGTGTCATTGACTAAGGGCAAAATAACTAGAATATCTAGGACATCCTTCCGTGGAAATAATATATCAAATACAGAGAAATATCTTGAATATTTTAATTGAATAATTATGAATAAATGTTGCGAATATCGTAAATATCTTCAAATATTAAAGGTCAATATTTCAAAAAGAAATGTCAATTATTTAATTATTTGCAAGCATTTCTGAAAAATGCTTAAATTTAAAGCTTTAACAATTTTTGAAATCATTGAAATAACTTAATGAGTTTTAGGGATTTTTGCAAAACATGCAAAGCCTTTCAATTATTTATTATACATATTATCAAAAGTTAAGCTATCTTAAAAAAGATTTAAAAGCTTAATGAAATAAGCAAGGAGAAGATATTATAGTTAAAGAGGGTTAACTTTGAAAAAAAGCTCAAAAGGGCTTTGAAAGAAGGTTTAAAAGTGTTTTGAAGGTAAGCTTTGAAGATCTTTAAGGGAGGCTTTGAAAAGCTTTAATGGAAGCATTAAAATGCTTTGAAAGAAGCTGAAAAATCTTTGAAAGAACGCTCTATTGTGCTTTGAAAGAAAGCTTAAAAGAGATTTTAAGAGAAGCTCAAATGAACTTTGAAAAGAAGCTCAAATTAGCTTTGAATGAAAGCTTAAAAGAGCTTTGAAAAGAAAGATCAAAGGGTTTTGAAAGAAAGCTATAAAGTGTTTTTAGGAAAGTTTTGAAGATCCTTAAAAAAAGCTTTGACGACTATTAATAGAAGCATTAAAAAGCTTTGAAAAGAAAGTCGAATAAACTTAGAACATAGCTCTAATGAACTTTAAAAGAAAGCTTAAGATCTTTAAAAAGTGGCTCAAAAGAACTTTGAAATAAAGCTTGAAAGAGTTTAAAACAGCTTTGAGAAAAAGCTCAAAAAGGACTTTTAAAAAAGTTTAAGTGTTTTGAAGGAGAACTCTGAAGATCTTTAAGGGAAGCACTAAAAAGCTTTGAAGAGAATCTCTAATGAACTTTGAAAAGAAGCTAGAAAAGCTTCAAAACGAAGCTTAAATAAGCTTTCAAGGGAAGTTTAAAAGTATTTTGAAGCCTTGATGAACACTTTTATGGAAGCAGCTTAAAAGAGTTTTGGAGGAAAGCTTTAAGCTTTAAGAGAATCCTTAAGGAGCTTTGGTATCAAAGTTCTGAAATTTTCTTTAAATCTCCACATCCACAAGTTCAAGAAGTTCTAAATGAATGGTTAAAGCTAATGTTGACTTAAAAGCTTTCGAAATTTTTAGAAAGGTCATAAAATCTTCTGAAAGTTCATTGGTTGCTTAAAAAATAACTTAATTCGTTCATACATTTTATAATAGAACTTTTACTTCCAAATACTCTCGTGAACTTC
>CAKKOB020001049.1:12559-28823 GCA_918844115.2 Phlebotomus perniciosus | reverse complement strand
TCATGTTACCTCCATTGAAGAGAGCCCTCCAGGGTAGTTCGAAGATATTCGCATGCGGCGGAATGATTCCCAGTATGGAACTCTGATGTAGCATCGTTGATATCTTTGAAGCCTGCACTGATACAAGGTTGCCACCAATTCCATTTATAATGGGCTGAAACACCACAAACCCATCGTAAACACCAACAGCAGCGTCTAGAACCAGCCCACCGAGTCTGCGGAGGAGAGAGAATCCATTGTATGCATTGCGTCGAGTGGCAAATATTTAAAAGTGCGAACAAGAAATTGTGCTATGATACTGACCCACTGATAAAGAGGGCTGATAGAACCGGCACCCAACCAGTCGTCAGTACAGATCTCGTATACTTGTTGCGAAACACAAGGTAAACCCAGAAAGGCAGCAAGATGAAGTATCCGGCCACCACGACGAAAGTCACCCAAATGTGTGTTTCTATGGAGAAAAATGAAGGATTTAGGGTTTCTTAAGATGCCTAGTGTGGACAAGGGATTGTGGACTCACCTAAATTCTCAAAAAGCAATGATGCGATAAAAGATAATAGACTGATTGAGACTACATCTCCAATGGACGCAGCCAATGGGGTGGCCAAGTTGTCCGGATTCATTCTAAATCTACTAGATAGTAATATCACAGCCACTAATACGAAGTCTGAAAACAGATATTTAGAATAAATAAAATTATTAGACCTTTTTGGATTTAGATTTATAACTTATTTTGATTTTGGTTTTTGGAAAAGGGATAAGCAAAATTCAAGAAATTTTAGATTTTTTTTCATGTCCAGGGAGGAGATCTTCCAAAATAGGATTGTAAAAATCGTTCGATTTTATCGATTTTACCTCGGATTTTACTATAAACTTTTTGAAATTAAAAAAAAAAAAACTTTACAAAGATGTTGGTTTAGTTCCCTAGACTTGATTTCGGAAAATGTTTATGTGCGTAAAGCGGCATTAAAGTTTAAGTATGGCTTTAATCTTAATGCTGGCTTAAGCATTCAAGTTACTTCAGGTTAGCTTTAAGGTTCAGGCTGGCTCGATGCTTAAGACTTGCTTAAAGTAGTCTTAAAGTTCCCCCTAAGTTTATATGGCTGGCTTTAATCTTAAGGTTGGCTTTAACCTTCAGATTAGCTTTAACTTTCAGATTAGCTTTAAGCTTAAGGTTTGCTTAAAACAGTTTTAAGGCTCGCTTTAATATGATTGTCTTAAAGTTTGAGGCCGGCTTTAATCTTAATGCTAGCTTTTGATCTTCAGGTTAGCTTAATCTTCAGGCTGCAGATTAAGGCTATCTTAAGGCAGTATTTAAGCTCGCTTTAAGCTTTGGACTCTGGCTTAAAGTTAAGCTGGTTTGAAACTTTAAACTGGCTTCAAAGTTAAGACGTATTCTTAATATAAAAAGAACTCCTTTTGTACAAATATTTGAAGTTAATTTGATAGTGTTGATCTACCTTAAGTGTCCAAATATTTGGCTCTTCAACTTAAAATTTATGAAATTAATTCATAAATTAATCTGGAAACCAATTCAGAAGTCAGCAGGAAATATATTTTAATTTATCTCTTTTTTTATTTCTGACTTTGAAAAAGATTTTGGGGTTTTACCGCGGTTTTACAAAGAATTCAAAATAAAACTTGCAAGATCTGCCCTTTGTCCGCAATTCTCATTCTGCCTTTAATTGGAATTTCCCGCAAATTAAATTGCCTATATTTCTCGATTAGGATTAGACGCAATTTCAATGTTCCTCCAACGGAAATATTCTCTATTCTCATGATCACAATTGCCACCGTATAATTGATCTCTGCAGAGGGTAATTTCAGAGAGCGAATTAAATCTCTTATTGCTTCAAACATATCGTAATTTTCTTCGGACTTTTTGCGAAATCCCTTCAACATTCTCGGCATATCATGAAATCTGTGGCACGTGAAAAGCTCTTTATAGAATGATGTAAATGCCTTGAGACAATGTTGAAATATGCGTTCCCCAATCGGAACCTCAGCTGTGCGGAGAATGGGTGGGAAGCGTGTTGAACTTACGCACAAGAAGAGCGCTCTATAGACATTGGAATCGTGTTATTTATGCATCAATGACTATGTCAATATGCATAAGATAAGAAACCATGTGAAATCATAAAACTACTCTCTTGCCTGGAGTACCTTTTCTGTGTCGTGTGACGGTTTTTCCGACCGTGACTATTGTCAATTTCAACGTCACAGCAGCAAACTTCAATAAAAGATCACATCATGACTTTTTGATACATTGTAATTAAGCCTCATGATACCTTCAAGGGTGTAATCAGTGCGGAGGCGGACAGTCTCTCTACTTCCTAATGGCGCTCTCATGTGCAAATGATAAGAAGTTATTCGGCAATGTCTGTCTAATGACAATTCTCTGTTTGCATGCTGAAGCACCTATTTTGAGCAGCTCATTGATTCGCGGTTTCATTTCGCGCCAAGGGGGTAATAAATTGTTTTTCTTGTGGAATAGTTGATTTTTTAAAAATTAAAAAGGAGGAATGTTTTTGTGAAATTTAAGCACAAGTTTGGAAGGAAAAATAAATTTTAAATTATCTTCTTTTTCAAAAATCATTTCAATTCAAAATATTTTTTGAATATTCAGAATATTTGCAATCTATCGTCTTATATTCATCTATTATTTCCCCCTTTTCACCTCCCTCGATACTCAACGAGAGCTAAACGATAAAATAATCATTATGATTGTTGCCTATTCGCTTCGGTGCATCTGTTTGTACACACTATTCTCTGCTCGCGAATCCTTGAAATGCTTGTTTGTTACATATCGGCAAAAAAGCACGATAGACTCAATCAAATGGAAGACTCCCAGACAAAATATTCGCAGGCATTGAATTTAAATACCCGGGAAATTGTAAAATAAAAAAGATATAGTGTAAGAAACTCACCTAAAACAAAGCACGATGATGTCGCTGTAAACATACTGGAGGCAATCAGGAGCATAGCGTGATCAAATTCGAATCTGCCGTTCATGGCGGCACCCACAATGATGGCAAAAACTGCCACTATGAAGGCGGCCACTGTGGCTTGCACCTGAACCAGAGCAACATTCCCAATCACCATTTGTACGATCTCACGTGCGGAGTTCATATTGCCAAGATTTGCTTGAGTCGACAGCCGAGATGCCAGGCACATGTCTAGATTACCCTTGAGGCCAAGCAGAGCCGGTACCAGAATGAACAACTCCGAAATGTGGATGAAGACCTTCCAGTGCTGCAGGAGAAAATTCAAAAAAATCAAAAATGGACATCCCTTAGTTCTCAGCTCTCAGTTAATTTGGCATTGAATGGGCAATTCAATTCAATTTAGATAGATAAACTTTATCAGCGGAATATTCAAAAGCTAAACGCGTTAATTGTAAGTTCATACAACATAATATGCTTCCGCCAAAACAGAAAAACATAAATTACAAAATCGTTTTTGTTGTTTTACATTAATTTTTTGTAAGGCTAAACTTGTTATTTAATTGCTTGATTCTAAAGATATTTTTTAATTGTTAGATTTAAAAAAGTATGATTATTGACATTAGAAAAAAAAGAAATTAAAAAATATGTGGGTAATAAGTTTTGAAATTTAATTATTATATTTCTTTAAAGAACACATAAAATGTTTCCTTATTTTACCTCAAATAACGATTTATTATAATTATATTAATTTTTTAAATCGTCTATTAAACAAACTAATTATGAAAGACGAGAAAGACCGTATACATTAAATAGGAACGCCAAAATTCTTCTGATGATATAATCTTTAGAATCTTAATCAATATTCTTTAAGCAAAAATCTTCTTTGGATTTATTTGTCCAAATGTTTAAAAATTCTTCAAATTAGACATTAAAAAAAATTACAAATATTATTAAAAACATTTCTCTCTTTATCTTTTCTAAACACTTTAGGCTTTCCTTAGAACGAGCGAGTTCATTATCTTTCTTTTGTTTTACTTTGCAAAATTTCACGATATAAACTTCAATTGAAGCTGCAGCCTAAATTTAAACTAAACCGTAATGCTTATCAGTAGAACCTTGGCCAAAATTTCATTTTAATAAATGTAGATTTTGAGCAATTTCTGACAATTTAATACCTACTCGAACAATGTTTCTATCGCATCTCGAATATCTTACTTCAGAACTACTAAAATTAAATGAATTAAATTACTATACAAATATACGAAAACATATTCAGACCAAAATAGTCACTCTCCATTCATTTGTAAACCCATTGATACACAAACTGATAACAGATGCAACAATTCGCCCCAATATTTCGCGATATTTGATTGTTCTGTCTGAGAACTGTGTTCAGTCCAACACGGCATATTTTAGCATAATATCTCTTGATCTGAAAATCTCATCTGGATACAGTGGAAAAGTTGGAGCACATTCTAACGAGTTTGACGTAGAAGTTCAAGCTCAATTACTGAAAGTATTTCACGTATTTCAATTTTAAAGCGTTCAGTGTTGAAGATTTTTTTTACAATCACCATATTTTTAGTAGTTTGCTATCACAGGAATTCCAATCATTCACACACAAAAATGCTTGACAACATGTGACCTTAATCTCCCAAACACTCAACAATTCTTCACTGTGGACGTGCGTGGTCAATTGACGGAAATTTGAAGTATTGCTTTTATGGTCTCCTTGAAGCATTGACGATCTTCCACTTCTGGATACGCAACACTCGCAAAGACATTCATTCATAGAAAGTGATCAAGTCTCACGTGCGAAATTCTTAGGTGAAATATAAAATCATTTGGAAATCTGAGCTATTGAGTGGGAAGTTAAAATAGGCCCTAATCTGATAGTGAATGTAGACAAATTGTTTGCTTGTGCTAAAATGGGCATGGAGGAAGTTATGTTTTTCCCCCGCATTGATAAGGCCCCAAACAATGAGAGTGGTAATTTCGCCATAATTTTACCGTCTGCTTAATTATCTCATGTATGGAGAGAGAGACAGCAAAGGGGGTGATTATTGATGTGAGTTGACAATATTACTGGTTCATGAAGCAAGACATGATAAAAAAGATTTCACCGAAAAACACGATGCTATTATACGGACACGCGCTCTTTTTCTCATTTTTACTGTCATCTCTTGTGAGTACAAAATGGCTCAATTTGTTAAACAAGCTATCAAGTGGGTGGTAAAAAGTATTTTTGTTTTTGCATTCGTGGAATCAGATTTATGAACAGGCAGTTTCTTCTATTATGCACTGAGAAAAATTTTGTGCTCAAAGTATTATAAGATTTTTCTTTATGAAAATAAGATTTTTGATAATTTTATTCTTACAGTAACTAAAGGGAGAATAGATTTCACAAATAATTTAATTTTTACTTCCTATTTTATCTTTGAAATTTTTAAATTTACTCTGTTGCGAAAATCTTAGAAATAATGCCGAAATAATAATAACTTTTTGTCTAAAATTTAACCCCGAAAACGGATAAAAATTACCAGAAAAGTCTTATTAATTTAATCTCTGTGTATAAAAAGTTTATATAATAAATAGGTGACCTTAGGTACATTAAAATTACTTAAAATGACTATAACATCTTTATTATTATTATTAAAAAAATGTCCTAGTTGTGTAAATCATTGAGAGACACATTAAAATTATGAAAATAAAACATTTTATTTGGTTTTTAACCCGGAATAGAATTCGTCGCTATCATAGCATTTTTATATTTTTTCATAAATTATTTTTTCTTAAAAAAAATCATTTAATGAACGGGATTTTAAAATAAAAATTGATTTTCAGCACTAATACATTCTTAAAATAAGAATTTAACAATAACTTGAATTAATTATTGTAAAAATTCTTAAATTAATCCGAAGTAGCATAAAATTTATACTTTTTCGGACTAATTTTAAGATTTCAACAATTTTATTTTTCCCAGTGTAAACTTCCAAGCGTCAGCAATTTTTATTGTCTTTTTTAGTCATTTCTATGAAATTATCTCTCAATTTCATGAATAACAAATTGGTCAATAAATTCTATAATCTAATTTAAATACATTAGGTAAAAACTCCTCACCTCAACACGTCCCAAAATGATTCCAGCACCAATCGTCCCAATGCCAGCAATGAGGAAGGGGATTGACACCTGCAGAGTCGTTTGCCACCATTCTTCCGTTCTGTAGGGCAGATCGTCCCTCCTAGTTAGTTTCTCATCGCCATTATCACCACCTCCGCCGCCTGGCTCAAGTCCTCGATCTGGCTCCGAAGATGCCACGGACGTCGTGGTGATTGAGCTTAAGGAGCCTGTCGTGGAAGCTGGCAACACCGACAGTCTGTCATTGTCGTTTTCTATGCAAGACCAAACACTTTTATTTCCCACTCGAAATCGTAACGAAGAAAATTAATAAATTTACTCGAAGCATAACTTGAGTCATACAAATCCAAATAAACTACTCAATAATTCACTGAAGCCGCAGTCAAAACATTTCATGAATGATTACTGAATATAGACATTTGATTTGAAGGAGCTTAGACTTGGAATTGCAGAGCTCATGCATGGCAAAAACATCAATTAATATCAAGTATTATTGCTTGTAATTTAAATAATTCAATGAGAGGTGAATTTATGCTTAACTAGTGGGTCGTCTTATTTAGTATTTATTTATCAAGTAGAAGAAAAAATTGGCGATTCAATCAATCGAAATGTACCGAAAAAATTCTTCCTGAAAGTCTCACTTGCGTAAGAATTAAAGAAGCTGAGCTGCATGATATAAATTTTCCACCCAGGCACTCCAATAACCAATAATATTTTCATGGTCAAGTTTAGTATGATTGATTTGTTGCTCTCGCATAACTTTTTTATGTTATAAAACTTAATTTTCAATACGCAACATGATTGGTGGAAGAAATGTGCCTCCTTCCATGGTTATATAGCGCCTAATGACCACGTAAATGATATGCACACAGAATAATTTTCTTCCCATCATGTGAAAACGCAGAGGAGCAATAAAACAATTAAGCGATGCAATTGCAAGCAATTAATTATGGAACAATGTGACGAGTCTTTGTGATAATTGCTCATCAAAATTGGATGAATTGGAGAAAAACGTGGAGGGCATTTGAATGCATAATAAGACTTTTCCCTCAAATGCGTATTTTGCTTCGTCAATTTGCCGCACAGAAAAAATATCAGCAAGAGAGAAATTCTTTTAGGTTTTATCTTGAGAGTGAAATTGTGTTTTTTTTTTCTTAGAGAAAAGGTGAAAGAGAAACAATAGAAAATATAGTTAAAGAGAATCGAGGGGTTTAGAACTCTGATGTGTTTTTAAAAGGGGTTTTATTCCTTGACATTTTAGGTAGTTTTGCAAATTGATTGAATCTGAAATTTTATCCAAAATCAGTTTCAGGGGTAACAATTTTTATTGTTACTAAGAACAAGTCTAAATTCAACAAGTAAAATTGTTACAATAGGTTCTTAACTAAAACTGGATCCACACTATCAAAGATAATCATTGAAAATCATCAAAACCTTCAACAAATCAATAAACAAAAAATTACTTTGCTATAAATCTTGCTTAAAGCTTAAGACTGGTTTAAGCTTGAAACTGACTTAAAGCTCAAAGCTGGCATAAAGCTTAGGTATAGCTTTAAGTTTGAAACCGACTTAAAACTCAAATCTGGCTTTTAAGCCAGCTTTATGTTAGCTTCAAACTTAAATCTAGCCCTAAGCTAAAGCTTTAAAGTTAATCTTGAAACCAGCCTTAAGTTTGAGGCCATCTTTAAGCTAGCTTCAAACTTAAAGCTGAAGCTAAGGTTTTAAAGTTAACATTGAAGCCAGCCTTAAGTTTGAGACCAGCTTTAAGCTTTAAGATAGGTTTAAACTAAAAGTTAGACCTAAGTTTTAGCTATAGCTTAGGGCTAGATTTAAGTTTGAAGCTAACTTAAAGTTTAAAGATGGCCTCAAACTTAAAACTTGAAGCTAACTTCAAACTAAAAGCTGGCTTAAATCTTCAGGTTTAACCTTAGTCTTAAGTCTTGTTCTTTATCAAAACTTTGACCTAATATTTGAAGCAATAATTTAATAGTTTATGTAGATCTATTATACTTTAAAGCACGAAAAAGGCTAAAGAAGTTAAGTTACTCGTTTCTATCTCAAAAATAATTCAATTTTAATTTCCTTCTTGACTTTGCCAGTTTTATGATTTCTCTAGAATAACTAAAATGAATCACTCGTGAAAATAAGTATCAAACTTTAACAAAAATATTAAGATGACTTTTAAAGTCCTTCTCTCAGCTTTTTCTAAGAGAATTTTGGCAGAAAAAACATAAAGGTCTATCTTAAAACAAATTTATATTTGGATCCATAAAGAATTAAGTTCATTTAGGAAGTGAAAAAAAGTTAATTCTACAAGGAAATAAAAATTCGCATTGACAATTTATTATATGTACAGAGTTATAAACCCCTCGAAAGATAGAGTATAAAGAGAAAGAGACAGAAAGAAGTGCATGGGAAAATTCGGAGTTTTCACCGCCAATTTGGCCCACGAGAGACTCACCATGTCCAAAAATTGTAAATGGTCTGTAATTGTCGGCCGGTGTATAGTGGCCGTTAATTCCTTTACGATCAAACAGAGCATCGCTGAAGAGATCAGCGATCTCTCTGCTGCCGTTTTTCTTTGAGATATCGTTATTATTCTCCGGCGAGTTGGACATTTTCCCTTCTCACTATTTGCCGTGTTGTGTGTATTACAAAAATTATTGTTATTATTCATTAAATTATTTACAAGCACTATTTAACAACTTTTGGCTTTTAAAAATTTATTCAATACTTTTAAAGGATTCTTTTTTAACTATTTACGAGGGGACTTAATTTAAACTATGCGCGTTTGATAATCGATTTTACTCGATCACATAAAAAGAATTTCCTCTACTTCAGCCCATTGAGGATTCAGTATATTGGATACTTTTCACCACCAGAAATAAAGGGATTTTCCACTTTGGCCTTTTTTCCGTGCTTTGCCTCTTCTTTTCGCCGTTGGTTACTCAATTACATATTTGCGACTTTAGCCTATGTTGGAGTGAATTCTCTTCCCTATGAGTAAATTGAAACCATTTCAGTGTCTTTGCCACCAAAGTTTTTTTTATTATTTCTGCCTCTTTTATTCTTTCCGCAAACACATTGGATTTCGTTGTTTTCTTTTTTTAATACCACCCATCTGTATTAATCACTCTTTTTTTATTAACGTCTTTGCCAACGAAAATAAATTAACTTTTGAATGCAGTCACGACACTTGAACGCCTTTTTTGTGGATATACACCAGGTAATTAAAGAAAAAAATATATGAAACTGTAATGTGCTATTTCCCATTCATCAAAGTGAAAGTGTTTGTGTGTTGTACAGAAATTGCCTGAGAAGCCCACTGAGGGTCAAATTTTTATATATCGCCAAGTAAAGTTTTAATGTTGGGTAAATTGTAATTTGAAATTCACATATCTCTTGCGATCAATGAGATTGCACTGCGATTTTCACATAGTGTTACAATTTTATTCACCAAAGGATATTGCTTCAATGAAACTTTTTCTATATCGGTTTTCACCTTAATGACCGATATCACTGTTTTCAAGGCGAAGCACAGCAGAATTTCACTAGATTTCCAAGAATGGTTACAGAATGTTTTTTAACTTTGCGTGGAATCACAAGATTTCCAAATGGAATTCTCTCTTTTTAAATTCAAATCAACAAACACTTATTTATCCCTCATGAGGATTGGAGTGAACAAGAATCGTAGCGCCAGCATTATACAACACCTTCCCTCGGAATCAGACACACGACTGAAACGTCTCTCAGCTCCTTCGCGAATCACCATAAAATGCATAGACTGGTGATCACGCTGCCACTAATGAATGAACACTGAGACGCTTGAATTTCAGTCTGTGCCGTTTATGCCGCCGATACACATTGTTTATTGTTGGCTATACCTTTGTGTTGCCTCTCCAAGCCACTATAGGTAGTTATGTATTGTGGGCTCTCTCAAAAGAGTATTGAAGCGGCAGGTATCTCCTCTAGCAACATTTCCCCCCAAACAGAGAGCAGCAAAAAAACCGTCCAGATACGATAAAGAGGAGAAATAGGCAAATACAACGAGTGACGATAAGACAAATATGAGGATTCTCTTGGTCTTGTGTTGTACTCGTGACTGCACCAATAAAACATCCATATAAACATTCTGACGAGAGGAAGTGAGGCAAAGATTTTCCGCTTAAAAATCATCTCAAGCCAAAAATAATAAAACCATAATTCAACACATCGTGATTTATATAATGTCTATTGTGTAAACTTTTTGCATTAAATTATTTCATCAAAATTAACATTATGCAAGGTCTCTGTTACTTATTCGGACTCTGTACCTATCCAAGGGCTTAAGATTTCATAAGCCGAAAAAATCCGGTTTCAATAAGACGTTCTGAGGAAAAAATGGCAGACAGATAAGTTTGGCAGCGTTAGAATTGAAGAAAGAACCATAAACTTTACGGCCACACTTCAAGTTTGAACTCCAACTTTTATCGGGAAATCAGATGGAGTTTTGAGTAGCTAAAACACATTCGAAAAATTATCTTAATTAGTTGAAGAATGTTAGCAAGACTGCTAATCGTGATGCATTTGAGAAAGAATTTATTGAATTTTGTGATAAAACTTACTATAAAATTATTCTTTGATTAAGAATAAACTGGTGATCCTCATTGTATTTCTATTTTGAAAAATCAAATTTGAAAATCAAAAAACCAATAAAAACATCCTGGGTATTTATCCATGAATCTTAATAATTGTTTGTCGTATTTTCCTTATAAGAATTCCGAGAAATTGTCAACTATTAATTACTCAGCATCGATTTTCCAAACATGTAATAAAAAGTGCATTTAATATTTTGCACAATTGAAAGACATTACAAATTACTTCCTAATTACTTGGGAATTTTAGAAGATAAAGTCACAGTAATAAAAATTGGAAAACCACATGTAATTTAAATGATGATTGAAGATTTTAAAGATGCAAATTACGAGTTATTTAACCACAGAAAAACACAAAACAAATCTTTGCTTATTCGTAATTTTAATACAATGAATTTCATTAGATTTCAGTGCCACTTTTCTAATAAATTGATTTCCAATACTCCAATCTGATATTCAAGAACTTTCAGTCAAGCGCGTTCTTTTGCAATGATACAGTTTTTGTTTTATTGACTTTTAAATCCCATTTTTGAATTCACAATTAGCAAGAAATGCGTATTTCTTCTAGATTAAAAATCCCCTTTTGAGATGAATTCTCGCTAAGAACATCTCGCATGTCATATTGGAGTGTAATAGAAATCCCCTTTGCTGATTACTTTTACGAAAAAATCACCGAGCAATTAATACGTGAGATCGTGTATCACATACTTAATTATGAAGATCTCGCACGGGGATTATTACAAGAGATGGAAAAATAAATTGGCCAGATGATTTAAACAGATGTTCTTTACGAAGTCACCGGGACGTTTGATTCGACTGAATGCATTTATATGTATAATAAATATTTGTATTTTGAAACTGAAGAATCAAAATCTTAGAGTGTGCAATACGTGAATTGGCTAGATTACCCCAAAACTACCAAATCTCATCTTTAAAATGTTTGTGCGTCAGTTTTTGCCAGACTAGGGCTCAAACCGCTTAACCGATCGGGATGAAATTTGGTATGGGTATAGAGGGCACCACAGGTGGTAACATAGTATACATATATGAGAACTCCATTCGTCACAATCTTTTGGTATCTCCCATATAAAATTTTTCACTTTTATCGACATTTTCAATTTTTTAACCACCAAGATGAAGCGCTAGCAGATCACGATGTATAGTGGGGTTGATAAGGGTGATGTCCTCTATAATCCTTGCTTATAGGGGAATCCCATATTGGTACCGTTCATACAAAATTTCTTCATTTTTCGATATTAATCAGCAAAATGAATTATTATCGAGTTGTAATAAAAATTGTTGGTAATACAGGTCACTATACTCTTTAACCAATCGGTTTAATAGATTCGGGTAATCACACAAACTCCACACAGAGAGGCCCAAAGCTTCTCGTTAAGTATAAGCATCAAACTTTGATAATGTGCTTCGTATTCGTCTCATAAATTGCATGAGCATAAATTGAACGTCATGATAAATTACCTTTGAAGTTGTTTTGAATTTTGCAGGGACAATTAGGTGAAGGTGTACAAAGACTACAATCGGAAGTGTATTACAGTTATACTTGTGTTTTTCTTGCTTCTCCACCAAATTCTCATTAATAATGCATGAGCCACATAATTTTGGGAGCAACAATTTTAAAATTGTGTGTGTGAAAATCAGCTGATTGGCAGCAACATGGAATTTGATTGGACGAATACCAGAAAAATTGTTGGTCGATTTTAAAGGTCATTTCCACACTAATCTTATCTCCACCCAGCATAGTATTAGCATTAGATATTCCCTTAAAAGTCGAAGGCTATTCAATGTGAGATAAAAAAGTAATGTGGGAAATGTGAATTCCATTGATTCCATTTCTATGTTGAGTTTTAAAGATGAAGAGAGAGAGAGAGCAAAAAATAAGCTTTAATCAAGGGGGAGATATTGAGATCGGGAATGGTGTTCAACTATTTAGAAAGAAATGTGTGAGAAACAAAAATTTGAAAATTTTCTTCAAACATGGCTTTAAAACAAATTTTTAAAGCTGTCCTTGTTTAACTGTTTAACTGCCCCAATCTCCCCTATGAACTACTTCTGAAGCTTCAAAAATGCTGGAATTTGTATTTAAGTTTCCTTTCCTCGCAATAGCTCCCCCTTGACTTTTATACTAGCTCGATATGTGAATTCTTCTCTGTTAGCTAATGCCCTGAATGACCCATAATTAAAAGTTCTCTAGAGGATAGCAAGATGTGAATTTTTATGGGAGCGAAGAAGGTAAAAAAAACAACATCCATTAGATTAATCAAATGATGGAGATAATGAAGAAAAAAATGTCTTACGTTTCTTCTTTCCACGTCTGGAGGTTCTCTTTGTTACCTGTGACATACTAACTAACAGAATATACTGCAAAAGTTGGCGAAAAAAGAAATTTAGATCACTCACTCCTAAGACAAGGGATCTAACTTAATTCTACGTAATCAATTAAACTTTCACACATTACTGGACTGGCGCTAATCTTTCACTCTTTCCACTGAGTCTGCAACGTTCTCTGAGAAATTTATCTGACAATGGGCTTTTTTTTGTTGTCCCACCGAGATAATCGAGCACGATTGCAAATCTATTTTTGTGTTCGTCATCTTGCCGGTGCCTCACGACCGTCACAGAGGAATATGAGACAAATTCAAACAAATTCGCATCTAATTGTTTATTCGTCTCGCCGAGCATAAGACATGCATGTCGCAGAGGTGATATTTTATCTCAAGACAAAACGGTTTGTGGTTTTTTTCATCTCAACAATATTTGATGGGATCACTTTGGAGAGAATAATCCCGTGAAATAATCCATTTGGGCAAAGACTTTTCCGTGAAATATCAATTGATAAATTGTTCCAAATTGATCAGAATGACCTACATTTGTACAGGATCTTAAGATTCTCGGTTTAAATGATGAGCAAAAATGGCCCAAAATGCCTTTTTTTGGTCAATTTTATTGACCCTCACAGAGAGACAAAATTATATGTGAAAATTATTAATTTAGGTGAAGGCAATTGATGTTTCTTCACTCATTCGCCAGCAAATTAAATTTATATTGTTGCTGTTTTCGTGTGTGGCGGATTTTAATTCGACAAAACTCAGGTATAAGGTATGAATTTTATGTTTTTCTCATGTTCTACCAAGCAAATACATCGGTTTGAGAGAGTATCGTGAGAGAAATTTCTCAAATACACCCGCAACATTGTAAATACAACTGTGATGCTTAAAGACATGCACGCGACCAACTATATATATATTTCTCTTTAAGATCCAGATGGTAAAAATGATCACAATCATGAGACTCGTTCGTAGGTGAGATTTTTGCGTGTGATAATTGTGACGAAATGTTGTTGCCACGTTAAAGTGCTAGATGGTGGGCAATCAAACAGAATAAATTCGTCAATAATTGATTATGTACAGAAATTCACTCATGATATTCTATTATCGCCCAGCCACACAGTGAAAACACATTTCGCGCAACGCAACACAAATACATGAGAGACGCAAAAGACATAAAAAGCAGCATAGAAGGGGAACGAATGCTCCGCAGAGTTTCATTTGACAGTCCTTTTTGGCGTAAAGTGTGAAAATTTATTTGATTCCTCCACCGAATTCATTGTAAAAGATATAATAGAAATGCTAGAGATAGATCTCTTGTCACTTTTCAAAGAAAATTTAATAATTGCAAAAGAGAAATGATTGGAGAAGAACTTGAGGGAGCTCAAGAAAGCAAAACTGAATCACTCGCGGAACATTTGTGCACAGATTCAAGAGCAAGACTGAACCAGCGTCTTCCACCTCAGACGAACGACCGACCCTGCTTTTGAAGAACAATTGTGTGCATTTCTCCATCTATATATTTGGTAATACATATTAGAGTATGGTATGTGTATAGCAAAAGAAAATATAGAAATGTCTCCACCAGCCAGACTGCCATAAAGTGAATTCCCTTATCTTATCGCTCTTCATACACAAATAATTCTAATTCATTTTATATTGTGATAGAAATGTTAAAATACATTGTCAAATAATGTAGAGACAGAGAAAGTAATCACAATGTAGGATTCTTCTTCTTTTGTCTGGAAATATCTTGGGAAATATCAATAAAATAAATATTATAATTTTTGGGGACGAAAGTGTTTACTATAATATATAATAATTAACCAAAATTAAAAATACTTCAACTCAAGAAGCACTAGAGAGCTAATTAAAAAATTAGTTCAAACCGAAACCTTATAAAAAGTAATTTAAAAATCTTTAAAAGCCCCGAAGAACTTATCAGAAGTACCTAAATCGTTAAAAAAAAAAGCTTCAAAGTCGCTAAATATTAAACTGATATTTTTGAAAAAATCTTTTTGATGCAAAGGTGATCATGGTGAGAGGTGGTGTACTCTTTAATGGAAGTTCGTTTTTCAATAATCAATCAACCTTTGGTTGAAGTTTTGGAGAGCTTTAAAAGACATTCTTTAAAATTTCTTAAAAAGTCTTAGTATTCAAAATAAAATTATAGAGATGAAAGCTCTTCAAAGCTTACCTTGAAATTTTTCAAAAGTTTCTTAAAACTTCCTTTTACCACAAAACTCTTTCAATTTTAAGCCATTTAGTCCCAAATTTCAAGTTTAAGCAACTCTTCAAAGCTCTTTAATTCGTTGCTTAAAAACTCTTTTCACTTAAAAGCTCTTTTGAGCTTTTCTTAAAATGTCTTCTAAGCTTTCCTTCAAAGCTCTTTTAAGCTTCCCTTAAAAGTTCTTTTAAGTTTTCCTTCAAAGCTTTTTTAAACTTTCCTTAAAAGTACTTTTAAGTTTTCCTTAAAAGCTCTTTTAAGCTTTCCCTAAAAGTTTTTAAGCTTTCTTATAAAGATATTTAGGGCTTCCATTAAAAGCTCTATTAAAGCTTCCATTCTGAGCTCTATTAAACCCCCTTTAAAGATCTTTTAAACTTCCATTAAAGATATTTTAGGCTCTATTTCTTTCCAAGCTTCACTAAGCTTTTCCTTCAAAGGTCTTTCAAGCTTCCCTTCAAAGCTTTTTTAAGCTTTTTTTTAAAGCTATATTAAGCTTTATTTCAATCATATTTTCCAATGGAAAATCATCAATTTTTCAGTCATATTCCGTCTGTTCTAGATTTATGGAGAATCTTTTAAAAGATTTTTTTTGAAGATGCTCAATAGAAGTGAGAAAAAGTGCCAAAAAGGAAAACCACAAATGCGAAAGTTTTTTTTTCTAATCCTCAACATTTTCTGTAGAAGTGTTTTCTCGAAAAATATCCATCCCAAAGGTCTGACATTCAGAACAAAAGAACTTGATCCGTACCTTCAGATAATTTCAATAATTAAGTTCCCAACAAAATTCCTCAAACCAAAATACCTTTCGTTAAACCTTTTGTACTTCACTTTTAGTATTGAGAAATGCTATTTTGAGCAGCTCAAAAGCTCAACCAACTGACCCAAAGATTATGATTATCACTAAACATGATTAGCATGACAACTAGAACTTGAACTCCAAAACATGGCATTGGCTCGGAACATGGTCATGGGACA
>CAKKOB020001048.1:0-28836 GCA_918844115.2 Phlebotomus perniciosus | reverse complement strand
GCATTTTTAGGTTAGAAAAATTTAATATTTTACTCATAATACGAAAAAACTGTTTTCCCCGCGTCGCTGTCAACTGTCACAAGTGAATTGTGAGCCGGACTGACATTTGGTGGCGGATTTCGCTTGTAAAAGTGAAAAACCGCTTCCAATGCTGCAGTTCTTATCCGATTGTCAATCTATGAACGGATTTGAAAAGGTCTTCCTGAAAGGAGAAACATTCGTAATGGGAGATAAATTCGTAGGAGCACCACAAGTGACGCTATCAGCGGTTTTTTTTGGAGGATTTTCAATAAAGTGTTTATGAAAGTCTATTCAAACCGCCGCCAATCCTACATTTTTCGCCCGATTTTCAAAATTCTAACGGATTTGGACAGGTTGTTTCATAACCTAAAACTCTTCTCATGGAGTAAAAGTTGGTATAGGAGCACCACCAGTGACTTTGTTGGAAATTTATGGGAAATACCCGCTACTAGCGCCACTAGTGGTGCTCCTACCAACTTTTTACTACATGAGAAAATTTTTAGAGAGGTTTTTTTTTTTTTTGTCTTTTAATTTTTACGGCCCCAGCTATCAAGCCACAAGGCCAGTTTTAGATAGGTTATGAACTTCTCGTTCGTGTGAATCTCTGTTGGGTTTCTTTTGTGAAAATTTTGAGGGAAAATGGGGTTGCCAGGTGAAACTGTCAACTGGCATGCCATTTACTTTGACGTAAATTTCCTCTGTCAGCTCACCCTTGATCTAACCTCTATTTGAGAACAGTCTTTCAAACTTCACAGAGATGTCTTTACGCTAAAATGGCTAAAATGTAATTCAATCCCTATATATTTGCGATGTAAACCGACGAGATTGGATTCGGATTTAGGACGATCAAGTTTTTTTCTTAAGGCTTTTTGAAAACTTACAGGAGCTTTTGAGGAAATTCCTAAACTTTGAAAAAAATTTAAGTTAGATTTGCTGAAAGCTTTCTAAAATTGATGTAAAGCTCGACAGAAATTTACGAGCATTTTGAAAAAATCTGGAAAATTTGTAAAGCTTTAGGATAATTTTTAAAACTTTTTAAGTTCTCAGTTCACGCTAAGCTTCTGAAAATTCTAAAGAGCTTTTGCAGATTTTCTTGAAACGCTTGAAACTCTTACAGAAAGCTTTAGAAAACTTTCACAAAGCTTCTTTAGAAAGATTTCTCGGAAAGCTTTCATTGCAAAGTTTTCTTAGAAAACTTACTTAGAAAGCTTTCCCATAAACCTTTCATAGAAAGCTTTCCCATAAACTTTTCATAGAAAGCTTTTGAAACCTTAGAAAGCTTTTTTAGAAAACTTAGTAAGCTTTTATAGAAAGGTTACTTTTTAAAAGCTTAAAGAAACCTTAAAAGCTAGAAAGCTTTTTCTTTTAAAAACTTTCATAGAAATCTTACATAGAAAAGCTCAAGGTTTCTTTGGAAAGCTTTCTTAGAAAGCTTTTTAGAAGCTTTCTTGGAAAGCTTCAGAAGACATAAAATATAATAATTGATAGAATCTAAAAGAGAATCTTGATAAACTTACCGATAAAAAATCTCTGGAAAGTTTTCTGGTAAAAAAAATCAGCAACAGCAGATGTCTTTTCTACAGAGAATGCAGGTAGATTTCGCAGAATGCTATTATTTTAGAAGAGAGTTTTGTTCTGATTGTTCTAATAATGCAATTGAAGTTTAACACTTGAATAACCACTTGGATGATTTTGGACCATCAAATTTAGGTAGAAGTAAACAAAATAGAAAAAAAACCAATGAAGCTATTTATAATACATCATCATTTAAACGACAAGTCCAAACGCGCCGCTACCTGTTGTTAGAAGTGTCAGTCGTGACTTGCAAGATGGTGACGCCGGGCGGGTGCTACTCAGTTCGGAGATTGCGTACCCTTTTTGAAGGCTGTGCTAACAATTGAGTGAATTCAGGGAGATGTCTCCAAGTGTTGGTCCTTCGCGAAAAGTACAAAAGAGAACATTGATACGAATATTCCTCTCAAAAACTAATAGAATTACAATGACCAGCTCATAGCCTCAATTTTACCAGTTGAAGCTCAACGTCTTAACTGAGGGGCGCATCGAATAGAAGGCATTGAAACTTTGCTGCATAATTTTAAGAATTCCTGCGAGAATCGCCTTGGAAAACCAAGAAAATTCTCTATTTTACTAAATTGTAACAAACAGCAAAAGTGGTGTCTGATGTGAGATTCTGTTTCGAAAAAAAAAACTTTTATTGTCAGGCTACAAAATGTGCAGCAGTTCAGAACTGAATGCGATAGCGATTTTCCCCACGAGTTACACTTCCGGCCCTCCTTTCGGCCGGCTTTGGCGGCAGGGATGCAGCCGGAGGCCCTTGATGGTGCATGAGAGGCGGCATAGGCTTCACGGGCAGCGCCATTGATCTCACCCCGAGGGAAACGTATTTGGGAGGGGTTTTGGCGTGATAATGAAGGGGATGGTAGGGTGGATCGACGTGAACGGGACTGGAGCGGGAATTCGTGGCTGAGTGGTTGGAGTTGTTGGAGCCACTAGAGGCTGAGTTCAGAGAGTCGCGGCTGCTCTTAACTGGCATAGGCTTCCTCACGGCCGGCAGGAGAGAACGCTTCGGGCTGGCTTTGTGCGGTGATGACTCCTCCAGGCGCTGGTAGTTACGCGTGGACGTGAAGTCTGGCTTCGAGTAGGTGGGCCTTGGGATAGAACCGTAATCCTTGTGCTTAAACGCCATAGACTCCTTCATCTCGATGTAGGTCTTTCCGGGAGAAAATTCGCGACGAGGACAAAAGTCGCCCCGCTTTAGACTAGCTGTCTTGAGATCGTAAACTCGTTGAGCCAACTTAGGCGGTGTCTGAGCACGTTTCTTCAGCTCAGAGTCACTTAGGCGGTCATATTCAATCTTACGGGGAGGCTTGAGACCCCGTGGGGGTCTCGGAAGGGCGCTCGCAGTGGGCGGAAGCGAAGATCCGCGCTCTTTTCGAGGTGGAAGGATATTCTGAGTGAGGTTAGTCACCAGTTTGGGGACCTAGAATTTGAGGTTAAGTTTAAAACTTAGACTTGTTTTGTAGGTTATGTTGAAACTCTCTTGGATAACATGCCTTAGAAGTCGAAGAAACACCAATATTGCTGATGTCCGTCATATTCTGACCTACGCTCTGTGATACTTGAACTAGGTTCCCCATTGTGTTATTCCGCATCTTCTGGGAGCATCGACCCTGCTTCTCAAGAAGGACAATCTCCTCATTCTTTGCCACTTCCTGCTGCTTCTCTTGGCGTTCTCGCTCACGCTGATCAATATGAGCCAACTTCTGTAATGAATTTCAACAGTGTTTCAACATAACCTCAAAAATATATCTTTTTTGAGGTTACCTGAAGAAAGGCATCGCTGTTATTGGTGGACAAAACGGACACCTCATCGGATAGGAGAGGTTGAATGTTGATTTTCTTCGTGGTGAGACTTGGAAAGCAGCACAGTCCTCGCTGAAATCATGAAATTATTCATTCGAAATCACATAACCTCAAAGAGACAAACTCTTTTTTAATATTTTCTAAAGTGTGAGATAGTATAAAATGAAGGCACAAACCTGCACAGCACTTGTGAAAATGGTCAATTGCGAAATTAATAATGGCAACATCACTTTTCTCACTTCAAAAACTCTGGAGGGAAGTCAAAAAGAGGTAAAAGCCTTTTGGGTTATTTCAGTGAAAAAATATAAGCTTTTTTTTTGGTGGCAGATTTCGGGGCAGGAAAACACGCAACACACAAAACAACACAGCGGCAAATCAAATTGTTTTTTTTTCAAAATCGCATTTTGTAATTTTTCTTTTTTTTTGGTTTTTTTTTCTTTCGTGGCGGTGAAACCAAACACATGCGTTTTTAGAAAATAAAATAAATTACATGCTTTATTTTCAATTAAAATTATTGTTTTCTGGACTTCTTATAAATAAATTTTTTATTTTTTTTACCCTGGAGATTTTTTCCACTTGGATGAAATTGACTATAGTAGTAAAATTTACTATTTTTAGGTTCCTTTTTTAAAATTCCTTATTCTTTTGGCACAGTTTTGAAGACATATCTTTCTTTTTTTTTTAATTATGTTACAGAGTTTAACTCTAATTTTGAAAAAAAAAATCCAAATGAAAATAATCTCCATTAACTTAATATATATTTTTTTTAGGAATATTTTTACTTAATATTTTAATTATTTCCACACTTGCGAAAAATTCCAGGAGAGACTTTTTTAATATTTTTTTTTGGGAAATGAACACTAATATTTTTGTTTTTTCAAAATAATTTTGACTAGCTTCCAATTAAAATGGAAGAGATGAACTTTTTAGTAAAATCTCTCCTAATGTTATCGCTCGGGAAAGATCTCGGGAAATTTTTTCTTCAACACCTAAGAACTTTTTTACAAATTGAAAAACCCCTAGTTTTTTATGGTAAAACGTGGTAAAATTTTTTTTCACGATTTCAAATCCGCTTCAACGCAAATAAATACTTTAAAATTAGTTTCAAAATGCATTTCAAGCCGGTTTATCGTCAAATCAGATCGGACAATCTAAATTTGATCCATTTTCAGAAGTAAATCCGGATTGTCAGTTGATTATAAACATTATAGTTTCTGGGTATTTTTTCTATCCGGATAAACCGCTTACAGTAAAAGCATTGTAGAGTGAGACGGGGACATCAACTTAATATGCAGGGCTCATTAATTAATGCGCTAGCATCCGTGTGATAACACGTTTATGTCTTGGAATTCATCATAAAATCAGCAAATAAAAAATGAAATTTCCCGCCGAAAAAATCACAGTCGAAATCCCAAATAGAAAAGTTCTCAGATGCCAAAGGTAAAAAAAAACTCCCCGAGAACCCACCCACGGCCAGAGTCACAGCCTTGAGGTCTTTGAGGCGGGCGTGGGGGGACTCTTTGTGCCCGGACTACTGCTGCTGCTCATGCTCGAGCGACTGCCCTGCAGCATGTCCATCTGGGCGGCTAGGAGTCGCGACACAAGCGGCTGACGCGACAGATTCGCATAGCCGCCGCCCTCCCCCATCGCCAATTGCCCACTCACCTTGCTCAGCTGCTCATCCAGCTGCTTCTTCATGTGATCATCGATGCTGTTGCGCGTCGCCTCGTAGCTGGACTCATACGTGCTGGCCGGCTGTCCATACCCATGGCCGCTGCCGCCGCCCCCGTCGAAGTTGGTCAGATTCATGGCGCTCTGATTGTACGTGGGCGTTGGCGTCTGACTCCCATACGGGGTGGCCGTAGCCGTGGCGGGTGACGCATAGGCGGCCGAGATGGAGGGCGTCGGGGAGAAATTAGACGCCGAGGCGGCGCCACTATAGGGTGACGGTTCGAGGAGAGAGGAAGTATTTGTGGCAGTGTGGAAGGACGTGTTGGAGTGATTGAAGGACGCCTGACTGTTGTAACCCAGCGGACTCATGGTGAAGCTGTCCGTGGACAAGTTGTACGAATCAAATGAGGCTGTGCACGCCTTGGGACCCTGCAGAACACGCAGCACAGCATCCTTCTCCGCCAGACGACTCTCCAGCACTTTGAGATGCGCCTGGAGGTCATTCACACGCCTCTGGGCGGTGTGAACCTCCTCAAGATATCGCATCTTGTCCTGCTTCGCCTCCGCAATGATCCTATCCGTCTCCTGGGCTGTCTTCTCCATCGCCTTCGCCACATTCTGACGCAATTGAGCCTCCTCCAGCTGCCTCTGTTCATTCTCCAATCTGAAGAAAAGAAAAACAAACAATTTGGTTGTTTATTGCAAAGAGGCTTCTGCCTGACTTCGTCCTTAGTATATGAGTCAACATTATGATAAGCGTGATTTTATAGTGATAAACTGACGAAATACCTGGCTATCTGGTTGGCCTTCTCCTGAATCTGCCACTTTGACTCGCTATTTGTGCTGCTTCCACTGCGATTTGAGTCCTTGCTCAGTTCATTCTCGTACACAAATCTCCTTCTCTCCTCATTCTGCTGCTTCGACTGCTGATGCAGTTGCGTCAGTCGCTCCACATAGGCCTGCTTCTTTCTCAACTGTAAGAAGAAAAAAGTCCATCAATTTAACTCTTTCTCTCTCTAAAAAAAAAACTGGAATTAACTCACCTCCTCCTCTAGTCGCCTCATATTCTGTTGCGTATTCGTAAGAGCCGTATCAAGGATACCAATGTGATTTCTCTGCTCCTGCAGAGTCGCTCTCTGCGCGGCCAATTCGATCTCCTGTCGATCCTTTGCCGCTGTCAATTCTTTATCTAAGAAAACAAAATTTCAATTCCTGCAAGAGAAAATTCTTCCCACTTCCGGATCTTACTTTGTGTAAAAAGTTGAGCAATCAATATCTGATGCTCAGACGGAGCCAAGAGTTGACTCTGAAATATATCCACTTGATCCTTCAGCGCTTTATTCAGCTCCTGAACCCTCTGCAGATCCGCTTGGAGGCGCGTCCTGGCCGCTCGCTCCAGCTTCTCACGGCGCTCGCAAGATTGCACCAACTCCTCGTGAACACGATAGATATTCGCTACTTCTTCCTCGAGCTGTGAAACAACATTAATGTTCATCAAGATCAATTGAAATTTGACCCAATCAGAGAGAGAGAGAGTCCAAAGTCCTCTTTACCTTCTGGGTTTTGGCCACTTTCATGTAGCACGTGTTGAGTTGCTGCTTGAGGAGTGAGTTCTCCTTCATGAGCGCCTCAATTGTCTCCAGATCGATATCCGTGAGTCGCGTGAGATCCGGCTGACTCTTGCTCTTTGTCTTGGCCACCGCCACACCCGCATCATTCCCATTTCCGCTCCAATTGACATACTTTGGCGGATCCTTGGGATCCGTGTTCTCACTCACACCCGAATCACGAGTATTGCTGCGTCTATTGACCGGGATCTTGATCTCCTTGGCCAAGTGTTTCAACACATGACTCTGATTGAGGTAGTCATCGGGGATTTGAGTGATCTCCTGGATACCCTGCTCCCCGTAAGAGCGTGGCCGGTCCTTCTTAATGATCGACGGCGGTGGACTGGGGAAGTCGCGCCCATTCAGCGAATAGAGACTGTCATCGTTGTGAATGATGATTGTGTTGTAGGAACACGTACTCACATCCATTGAGGATCTATTTGAATTGGTCTCCTTCAAGGAATTCCTATTGGATCCACTACTACTACCGCCGGTGCCTCCCTGTGTCGGTTGACCTATACGGAGATGGACATTTACAAGATTTACAAAAAAAATGTTGTTTTCTTTCAGTATCTGTTTTCACAAGCTTGAAAAAAGTTCCCGAATTAGATTTTTCTATTGAAAACCCGGTTTAACAAACCCGAATCGAGTGTCCTAATTAGGTTTCTGAATAAGAACTAGGTTTAGCAAACCCGAATCGAAATTCCTAATTAGGTTTTTGAATAAGAACTAAGTTTAGCAAACCCGAATCGAAATTCCTAATTAGGTTAACGATTAAGAGGTTTAGCAAGGCCGAATCGAGTTTCCTAATTAGGTTTTTGAATAGGAACTAGGTTTAACAAGGCCGAATCGAGTTTCCTAATTAGGTTTTCGATTAAGGACTGTTTAGTGAACTCAAAATAAGTTCCCGAATTTGATTTTGAATATAAACAAAGCTTAGCAATCGACAAACCAAGTTTTCATAACCTGTTTAAACCGATAATAAAATTAAAAAAAAAACTGTCCACTTACCCGCCTGCCCACTTTGCTGGACGTAGATAGGATTCCTGGCCTCGGAGATGCTGCGATTGCTGGATGTGTAGCGATTGGAGTCCATGGAGGCATTTGAGGAGAATCTGGCATTCTCACTCGCCACCACTGGAACATTCTCCAGCATATTCTCCTGACCCTGCGGCTCCACGCGGGCCGTGTGACGCAACACGTAGCGCTCCTCCATTGACAGATTCTCCGTTGATGTGGAGATGTCCGTCTCACTGCCGGACAAGCTGGTATTTGTGGCTTTGGTGCTTTGCTGCAAAAGTTTCCCCCTCGTGTGGCCACTTGGCATACTTTTCACCCCACCGGAAACACCCACACTCGATGCGACTGACGATGCAAATGGCGAGAATCTCAGTCCGATCGGCTGTTGAGACATTCTACAAGGCAGTCATCGGATGGCTTTTCATTTCACCCACTTTAGCAGGAGGTGACAATGAGACATATAGTGGATATTTTTTAAGGCAAAATATTTAAGGCACTTCTTTTTTATCCAATTCACCTCTTAAGCTTTTATGCAAAATACATCTGCAAAAAAATGGGAAAATAAAATTGTTTTTAGTCGAAAAAACATTTATAATTCAAAGCTAGACATGTTTTTCTTCAACTCCTCTTCTACATCTTCTTCGCCTGGCCAGAGATTCTGCCGCGAGAGTCTCAATTGATTAGATATGCAAATTGCTTTGCTAAAAATAAAGTCACCCGACGGATAGGCAACACCCAGGACAGGATGTCAAGTGCATTCTAATAAAACAAGTTTAGAAAACACTCCCATGAGCGTTAAAATGTATTTAAAGCCGTTAAAATGCGTATAATGTAGTTTAATTATATTAGAAACGCATTTAAGGGCGGTTAAAGCGTTAGAAGGCGTTTAATCGCATTTTATAACGCATTTGATTGCATTAAAACCCATTTTAAGCCGGTTTAACGCTTTTTAACGTAGTTTAATTGCGGAAAAACGCAATTTCCAGGTTTTAGGGATGAATATTGAATCCTTGTCGTTGCATTGAAGAAAAGTGAGGATTTTTAAGCAACTTTTAGTTATTTCTTTTAGCATTTTCCCCGTAATAAGATCCATTTTTAAGCCCTTGCGATTGTTAATCTTATCCCTCATAGTTCAAGAAACCTCTTTTGTTTACGCTTAAAGATAAATTCCATCCCATAAGCAGGTCATTGACCCACAACTGTGATAAGCAGTGTCAAAGAGACCTTTTTTTAGGGGAAAGTTTAGCGTTTACATTTCTTATCAAAAATTCCTCTCTTCGAAATTTCCAAAAAGAAGTGAAAGTCAAGCATGAGAAATTATCGTATTTTCTGTCCTGCTTCCGCTAGGACATCCTGTCATCTTTGTTTCTTTCTACTATAAATAGATCCTCAATGGTTTTTCCATGGAGACTTTCTTGAACAGGTTTCTGGTGGATATCCACCCTTTGTCAGTCCCCTGAGCTGTCCAGAGGCTCCAGTGTCGCAAGAGAGGCAGAAGAATTTGAGAACCGAAAGGGAATTCATGAAATTTCGAGGGAAAATCTTCATTCACTTTCAATTGGAAACGCAATAGTGACGTCAATAAGGCTGTGCAAGTGAGCGAGATAGCACCACTGGCCGCATGTGAGTGCGAGGGAGACGGTTGCAGAATGGAATGCAGAGAATTCTTTCGACACATTTGGGTGGATTATCGTGGGAAATTGTGCGAAAATACGCTGAACTCCAGCGGAAAATCCCGCGGCAGAACTTCCTGAACAACTTCTCACTAAATTCAGGGTACTTACAAGAGTTTAGAGTGTGATTTTTGATGAAATTCCAGGAGAAAAATATTCACTTTTTTGCATCACGAAACTGTCGCTGATGTCGCTAGTATCGCCCGTCATTCGCTTTTTTCTAGCAGATTATTCCCCTTCGCGCGATTCTAGTAGTCCGTGTGTCTTCCATTTGTCGCCTCTCAAATTAAATTTTCATCTCTATTTTTTGGAGTAAATTTTCCGTGGAAAAATGATGAATTTGGTGAAAAGTGGCGCCGGAAATTGTCGGTGGGTGTGTCGAGGTGTTTTTTGTGCTGCTGGGAGAGCTATTTCGTCCGGGAGTCGACGGGATATGGCGATTTCCATGAGGACTCCACCAGCGAAGGGGCTTCTGTCGAAAGGTAGGTTTTTCAGGGGAAGAAAATTGTTTTTCTCAGGAGATTTCTACGGCTTCTGAGAGGTCATTCCTTAATTGAGAGTTTTTCGCTTCGTTGTCACGATGTTAATGTGCTGATTCGCGGATTTTGTTTATTTTCCACGAATGGTGTGATAGTTGATAAGGTCGAAGGACAAATTGAAGGGGAAATATCGAGCGATTTCGGGCAGAAAATCGATTGAATTTGAATGATTTTGTCAGTTAATCGAAATTTTTGAAAAATATTCATTTGCAAATTGAGCCATTCTGAACAAATTGACTCTGAAAAAAAATTATAAAATTAAAGAAGAGGAAAAAGAGAAATAAGAATGAATACGTTTAGGGGAAAGTGGGGCACATTCAGAGGTGAGGCAAGTGTTATATTAGGAGTTTTTCTTAAAATTTCGCTTTTCGGTTTTTCTATTCACTTTGAAAAATCGAAATTCTAAACTGTAGGGCCAGGATAATTTTTTTTCCATAAATAAGAAACTTTAATTTCCCGCTTTATCGCTATTCTGTTTGACCATCCAAGGCTGTTGTGCGGTCAAACAGCATGTGAACGCATGAACATTGATAAAAAGAGGGGATAATATAAGCACAAAAGCCGCCTTCAGCGTGACATTCATTCTCTCTTGTTCAGTTCCAAATTGTGTCTCGCTGAGAAATTACTCCTCGAGTACAATGAAAATTGCCACTTACGAGGAAGTTAAGGCGCTCTGCAATCAGCCTGAGAAGTTGCTCATTGATGTCCGGGAGCCAAATGAGTTGCTGGAGACGGGATCCATTCCCACGAGCATCAACATTCCACGTAAGTAAGATGGATAGAGGTAGATCAATTATATTGATTTCCCCCAACCCACCCACTGGCCTTGAACAAGGTGTGAGTGAGTAATTGAGGATGACTTATGAATAATTTGCCCCTTTCGGATAAAGTTGAGCGACTCGAGGAGGCTCTGGCCAACACCAATCCGAGGGATTTCAAGGGATACTTTGGGGGACCCAAGCCAGAGCTCGAGACACCAATCATTTTCACCTGTTGCTCAGGCAAACGCTCCGCCCAGGCGATGGAAATTGCTGAGAGGCTCGGCTTCAATAAGTACTAAAAAAAAGTATCCCACTTCTGATTTTATGGCGGGGGCTGCAAAATCTTCCGACAAAGTTTATTGTCTTTTCAATTTGTCGCTTCTCATAAATTTCCCTTATCTCATAACTTTTGCAGCTCCGCGACCAATTTTAGCCAGTATTATCTGTTGTTTATTATTTATATCTTGTTGATAAGCTAGAATATAGTTTTTTTTTGCTTCTCATTCGTTTTTTTGGTAAAAAAACCAAAAGTGGGACAAGTGCAGACCATTTTCTCCGATGACACCTCAAATGAGGAGTTCCGGGAGCGTTTTGGACGCACGAAGCCATCGAAAGACTCTCCGGTCATATTTATGTGCAAAGTGGGCATTCGTAGCGACAAGGCCGCCCAAACGGTCACCCAAATGGGCTTCAGCAAGTAAAAGATCTTTCCTTTTTTTCTGGGCTATGATGTGCTTGTTCCGCTTTTGACTAATATTTCTTGTTTTAAGTTATTTTTTTCCTAAAAAATAGGCGTTTTCTAGTTCCTCACTCCACACGCAATGGTCTTGCGGGAAGATTTAGTACAATAATTTTTTGTTAGTACAAGATTTTTAGTACAAGAAAAGTGGTCTTATGGGTTTTTGTATCTCATTTCTGCATTTAAATGCATGAGTTTTGAGATTTTTGCAAATCTATGTCTGTCGAACCTACTCTTTCGATACTAAGTCTTGTACTAAACAAATATTCCGATAATTAGGCTTAAGTAAATCTTCTGATTTTAGATATAAGTTTTTTTCTAAGCCTATTAATATTTATTAGTTATTTTTTTTTACAAAATGTACTAAATTTGTCCTAAAAAGCAAAAAAGGTTAAAGATCATTCCCTGTCTACCGTTATTTACGCCCTCTATGAAAGAATAGATAAATTTTCTGCACTGAATTGTACTAAAAGTGCAAACAAATTAATTTTTAGCACTTGTACTAAGCTTTTAAGTCGTAATTAAACCAGTTTTGGAAACCTCTTGTGATTTCTAGTTAGCTCGGTGGAGGAGAGTCTCAAAATGTCGAACGAGGACTTTAAGGCAAAGTTCGGGCGCGACAAGCCGACCAAGGAGCAGGAAGTGATCTTTAATTGCCGCAGTGGCGGAAGAGCTGGCAAAGCGACTGATATCGCTACAGCTCTCGGATTCGTGAAGTAAGAGAATAATTTCTGTTTTGGCGTGGAGTGAGGAAAATCTTTTTTTGCTTTGCTGTAAAAGTAGTTTTATTTTATAATTTATTTTTTTTTGCTTAAAATGGGATGTAAAATGATTTGATGTCTCTCTAAAATACAATGATTTTCTCCGCAGTGCTAAAAACTACAAGGGATCCTGGACAGAGTGGGCAGAGAAGGAGGGCCTTCCGGCTCCCAAATGAGCAGTCCTGTAACGGATCGTTGATATCAAATAAACAATTTAGCAGGAAATCTCCGTCATTTCTGCCCAATTTGGTCCACTTTTGATCTTCACTCGCAGCGGAATGCTCAGTTTCCAGCAATTTTCCATACTTTCACGCAGAATCCCAGCGAATTCATCCACCAGATCTCGAGGGGCCTCGAAGATCAGCTCATCATGGACATGAAGTACGAAATTCACTGACTTCCTGGTCCATTTGCTCTCCACGGCCAACAGGGCGCTCTTGGCGACATCAGCTGCTGATCCCTGAATCATACTGTTGACCGCCTGACGTTCAGCCTGAGCCCTCAGGGCGGTGTCTTGGCTGGTGATGTGCTCCAGGAAGCGTCGACGACCCGACAGTGTCTCAATGAAGCCTCTCACGCGAGTCTCCTTGATGACTCGCTCCGTGAAGCTCCGAATGGCCGGATACACACGATAGAAGCCCTCGATGCGCTCCCTGGCGCTCGCTTCGTCGATCTTGAGGCTCTCCGCGAGACTCCTGGCACCCATTCCGTAGATGATGCCGTAGCAGATCTGCTTGGCGTCGTGACGCATCTTTGGCGTGACTTTTGGCTCAGCGATGGCGTTCCAGCGCGCCGCAACGGCTCGGAATATGTCACAATCGGACTTAATTATTTTAATGAGGCTGGGATCCTGCGGAAGGAGTTAGAATTAATGGGGGGGGGGGAAATGAGGCTCAAGGTGGTACGGATCACTTTTGCAACTCACCTGGGAGAAATGGATGAGGATCCGCAACTCCAGCTGGCAGAAATCCGCTGAGATCAGGCATCTGTTGCTCTTGGGAGCAAAAACTCTCCTGCAAGATAGAATTTTCGTACTTCCGCCAAAATCCAACTGGAAATCCTTGGCGACTGTCTGCAAATTTGGCTCGTGCATCGTGATCCTGCCGGTTTGCGTGAGTGAGCAACTCACTCCGTGAATTCTGTTCACGTGGACACTTCGCGATAGAGGTTGGATGGTTTTCCTGAAGACAGCCGTCAGGGTGCGATGTTGATTGATGAGTTGCGACAGAGGTGTTCCCAGCTTCTCAAGGACACTCTTGGTAGTCGAGACCTTTCCCTTGTCCTTGGCAATGCCCAAAACTTTTGCAACAGCTCTCGCCGAGGAGATGTTGAATTTCTTCCCGTGGAGCGAGAAGATCATCTTCTCAAGCTGAGCCATTTGACTCTCACACTCTTCAGCGAGTTTTTCCATCTCAGTGGCATTGACGGGGAATCCCAGGGACTCCATTCGGGCCAGAGACACCTGGATGGGCATTTCTATGTCCCGGAACACCCGCAACAGTCGTCCATCGCCAATGGCTGCCAGTTTGGCGGTAATGCTTCGCAGATTGAAGACAATGGCGCATTCGGAGGCGCCTTTGAGCATCGCTGGGGAGCGATTGGAAACTTCTGGTGGCGTCAGGAGTCCCTCAAGGTCAGGACAGTGAAGCATGACGATCCTGTGGAGACTCGTGGTGGCTTCATCGGGCTGCAACAACCAGTTGGCCACTTGAGGATCCTGGAATGTTGCTCGAGTGTCCAAGAGTTCTGGACCAAAAACTCTGGCCAGGAGTTTCAGGTTCTCCCGGACGTCCCACATGTGGATTAGGACGTCAGATCGATTGAAGAGCTTCGCAATAAAAGTTTTTCTAGTGAAATCCACTAACTCTACATCCCGTCCATCGCAAGTTACTGCTAAAGCTGAGAGGATTCTCTCCTGATCCACCCGGAAGTCCTCATTAGTCGAATCCTTGGGATTCTCATCTCCATTGAAGAGTTTCACGCCAATATTTGTCATCTTCTGCTTGTTCTCCTCAAGAATCACCGCCACAGCTACTTCTGGACTGTTGAGAACTCTCTGAGAGAACTTCTGGAAGGACTTTTCATCCTTGATCACCTCAAAGTTTCTCTTTGATCGTAAAATCTGCCTCAAGTGAGACTTTTTGAGTCTCTTGGAAGTCTCTTGGGAGCCAGGAATTTCTTCTACACTCGAAATACTGAGATTCTTCAGACTTCTCTCCAAAACAGGAACTTCCTCATCCTCCCAGTTGACACTTCCTCCCATTTCCAACTCAATGATCCTCCTGGCTTCGCTCTTGATCATCTTGGCGGCTTCGTCAACCGTCAAGTCTCTCCGGCCAGTTATGTAGTACTTTCTCAAGTTGATTCTCTCTCTCGCCTCGTGATCAGCCTCACCCTCTCGCTGACCTTCAGTGTCAAAGGAGACGCAATCCAAGAGGATCTTAGTGATTCTTGAAGATTCCGTGCGCGCCAACATGAGGAGACTCTCAATTCCAGCGGCGAAGAGAGCTCTGGCGCGTTGAGCATTGAGACTAGGAACTCTCATCAGATCCACCAGATCTCGTTGGATCCCGAAGAAGAGTCTCTCCCGGAATTGAGCCACAATCATTGCCAGCAGTTGCCAATTGAGAGCGCTGCAGAAGGAGGCGACAATCGCCGCGAAGGAAGCCGCCATCTGTTGGAGACTCTGCAAGAGTCCCCGGGAACACTTGTACTTGGCCGCCACCCTGGCCATTGGGGTCTCATTGATCAACTCCTGGAGGGCCAGAGCCGTGTAGAAGCGCTTGTGGATCTGCAAGTGTTTCTCATCGAGTGCTCGTGTGCCTCGCATTGCTCTCACCAGAAAGGCATCTCGCACGCCCACCAGCTCTCCAACTCGTCGCATTGTGGCCGGAAGACGCTCCCACAGATCCAGGAAGTGCAGCCAATCCAACTCGGGCAGTTGCTGACACACCGAGAAAGGCGTCACGAGATAGATGGCGTGCAGTTCGGACTCGAGAACAAAACACTGGCGAGACTTTTGGAGTTCTGAGAAGAGCAAGAACCCATCAGCCGGTGGGATTGATGAGGCCAGACATGCGTAGCCCAGTCGAGTGGCCATTAGGTGATCCTCCTGCTGTCGCAGGAATTCATACTTGAGCAGGAAAGCCACGGAATCCCGCACGGAGTCATCATTGTCGTCATCTGAAGATGAAGAACCGGGAGACTTCCTCCGGTGATTGATTTCAAGAGGCAGTTCTCCCTTTTCTACCCAAATTAGGGTGCAGGAGAAGAATAGCTGCAAATCCTGCAGGGATGTCGCCATTCCGGATGCAACAATCTCCAGCAGAGCTCTCCTCAAATTCCCAGAATGTCTGGCGTCCAAGCAAGAAGAGATTGAGGTTAAATCTCGGGTCAGTAGTTCCTTTCCTGCTTTCGCATTCGTCTCATCGCATATCAGGATCGCCTCTCCAAGGGTATCCTTGCCCGTTCGTCCCGCCCGGCCGATCATCTGCCGGTAAGTCAGTGGATTCATGGGTTTCCCGCCAAACATCGGACTCCGGATAATCACTCGTCTCGCTGGGAGATTCACACCGGAACTGAGAGTACTCGTGGCCACGAGGATTCTCAAGGCGCCCGTCCGGAATCCTCCCTCAATGGCATCGCGCTCCTCAGTGGTCAGTCCGGCGTGATGGAAGGCACAAGCGTAGCCAATACACTTGGCCAGCACCTCATCCAATCCCGTGGGTGAGTTGATGAGCTCCTGGCGAACGGAAGCAATCGCTTCGCGATTGATGGCGTCGCGGATTTGGGCGCCTAAGGTTGTTTGACTCTTGCCCACTATGTAGATTGTCTCGGCGAGTGTTAAGCAGAGTTTCTCGCATCGATCCTTGGACGGACAGAAGATTATGACGCCACAGCCCTCGCTGACGGTCTCCACCACCAGCTGGCCGACGTCATCCTGGTTCCTGAGATTGCAGATTGATGAGAAGTCCTGGAAAAAAGGTTGTTTTTAGAAGATTTTTTAGAATCCCGGAGACACATTACCTTCACATCCAGCGTCCTGATCTCCTCCAGGTGATTCGAGTAGATCTTCGTGCCGATCTTGATCATCTCTCTGAGCTCCACGGGTCGGAAGTCGGTCGTGTAGAGCTGAGCTGAGAGCCAGCGGCAGAGTAGCTCTAGATTGGGCAGCGTGGCTGACATTCCCACCACTTGAATACGGATATCCATTTTTCGGCTGATGCAGAGGATCTTGGCGAGTAGGAGTTCCAGGATGTAGCCTCGATTGGGATCTGAGATCAAGTGGATTTCATCCACAACAATAATGCCCACCTGGTGGACCTTCTGGTGCTCCAGGAGGCGATTGAAGATACTGTTGGCCTTCTCGATGGTGCAAACGGCCACATGACAGGCGTCTAGTCCACCCGGTGGGGCGTATCCGCCGTAGAATCCCTCCACACGGACTCCAGCCGGTGCCAAGAGATCACGCAGGTACAGCATCTTCTCGCGAACGACAGAGATAAAGGGGAGGATGAGAATGGCTTTTCTCTGACGCTCAAGGACACTCTTAATCATCAGGATCTCGCTCACGAGGGTTTTCCCGGCGGATGTGGGGGCGCTGTAGACGAGATTTTCGCCTTCGAGGAGCGTCTGACGATTGGAGAGACACTCCACTTGCCACTGAAACATCTTGGTGATACCCTTCTTGGCGTAGGCACGCAGGATGGAGTCTGGCAATCCCCAGGCATCCAGGGAGGTGGCCTCGGTGGCTTTGGGGGTCAGCAAAGGCATCTGAGATGGATGTTGGGAAGGTTCTTCTTCCTTCCGGAAGATCTGTGAGAATTGCTCAAAGGAATCATCAACATCATGGAAGTCTCTGATCATCTGGGAAATTTCTCTCCTGCAAGCCTTCATCTCCTGATCTGTGGTGGGTTCTGCCACAAAAGTCACATTGTCAATGTTGAAGATCTCCTGACACTCTATTGGCTCCACTACTTCCGGTTGAGCTGGTTTTCCATCTCCATCCAGGAAGCCACTTGACGTCTCCCAGTCGCTAAAATCAATGTCAATGATATCCTGAGATGAAATTGGCTTCTCCAGGACGCCTTCACTATTCCTCTGATTCTCTTCCTCCTCCACAACCTCCAGCAACTTCTCCAGCATCGTGACATTCAATGTACTGATGTCTGGAGTCTTCCCGGCAGGATTTATCACGTACTTCCCCAATAAACTATCCGACTTGTTCTTCCGGATGGATTTGCCCTCCTTCCGTTTCCGCCTGGTGTTCTCCTGGGAAGTGGGTGATGCTTCCACAACCTCATCGTCTGATGTGGCTGATTGTGATGGTCCTTGGAGGAGATTTTGTGTTTTTGACCGCGTCAGTCGGCGTCCCTGCGTTTCAGGCACTTTTAATGGCAAATCATCCAATTTCTTCAGCGTCTCAACACTCAAAGTGAATGAATCGGAGAAATTGGCCATTTCTGGAAGTCAAAGAAAGGGATTAAACCCAGGAATGTGGAGAGAAAATAAAGAAAACTTACCCTGGAAATGAGAGCCTCCGAATCTGGCGGGTAAACCGCGAGCGAACAGCTGACTGGGCTTTAAAATAAGGGTTGCCCTTCTCGCACTGTAAATGCATATGGCAACCCGAATCTGTTAATTCAAAAATACCCTGGATAAACTGTGATAACGGTTTATTGACCAATATTTTTTACATAAAACCGAATAAAATGCTTACAATTCCTATGAATAATAATCATGATGTCCCTCTGAGTTGGCGATAAACTCCCTGAAGTACTCTTTGGTGAGAGTTGGACGTTCAAGTTCTGCTGAATCCACTTGAAGAGCTTCAAAGACTTTTCTCCTCACTTTCTCTGCAAACTCTTCGTCACTCTGATATAATTCGCAAATTAATTGATTGTTGATCGAACGAATCTCATCCAGAGGTGATAAATTGGAGCAAATGACAAAATTATTCAGGAAATAATCATTATCAATTAAAATATTCTCTCCTTTCTTATTGCGAACATTTATCCCCTCTTGGAATTTCTTTGATTCGCCTCTATGGCTAAAGAGACGCAAGAAGAGGCTTTTGAAGCCGATATCTTCCTCGGGAATTGTCTCAATATTCGTGAATTCAACTTTTCGGCTCAGTAAGAGGATAAATTTACAGGTGCGATTGGTTAAAATGCCATTTTCTGGAATGCTTTTCACATATTTCTCCAGATAAAGATGATTCCCGGGCTTCTCAATGGTGAAATCTCTCTCCCTGAAGGGAGTTTCCTTCACCGAATGCTTCACTTGAATCAGGAATGAGTAGAATGTTCCGTTGTACTCAAATTCCACGGCAACATCATCAAAAAATCCAAATGTCTTGAATTGATAGGAAACAGCAAAGGATGAGCATTGCATTTCCTCAGCTCTCAAGCATAAATGCAGCAAAACCTCCTTTTCATACAGGATTGGTCGCATGAAACTAGGATAAGTCTCATGAGACTGAGGTAGGATGTTTGCAACTCCCAGATTATCCGACATTCTTGCTAGGATAACAAGGATAAATAGGAGAAATTTTAAGTTTGGATAATCGAACGACCTTGACAAAGTAGGGATTTTTTTTTTGATCTAAAGTTTCAAGGTCTTTTGTATTGTTTTACGATGTTTCTCAAATTAGTTTAGCATTATTTAGACTTTACGGTAATTTTTAATATGTAAAAAAAAAGACTTACTAGCAGCTCTTGTAGAAAACAATTTGAAACACTCGCTTGTCAACTTTTTTTCCCCGAAAACTCACGTGAAAAGCCCCCTCCGTGACTTTTTGGAGACTTTGGATAATATTTTTGAATCAAAACGAATTATCTGCTTATCTCGAGGGGCGAATCATTCCCATTTCAAGCAATTATTTGGTTTCTTGGGTTTCTAGAAGCAATTTTTCGGGATTCGTCAAGCAATTTTTGGATTTTTTGAAACGATTTTAGGATTTTTCGGGTTTCGCGAAGCAATTTTTGAATTTTTCGGGTGTCGTGAAGCAACTTTTCTGGTTTCTTGGATTTCTCGATGCAATTTTTGAGGTTTTTTCGGGTTTTGCGGAACTTTTTATGAGTTTTTCGGGATTTTCGAAGTAATTTTCGGGATTTTTGCGTGTTTCGCAAAGCTTCTCGAGGAAATTTATGGGTTTTTCGGGTTTCGCAAAGAAATTTTCGAGTTTTTCGGGTTTCGTGAAGCAACTTTTCTGGTTTCTTGGATTTCTCAATGCAATTTTTGGGTTTTTTCAGGTTTTGCGGAACTTTTTATGAGTTTTTCGGGATTTTCGACGTAATTTTCGGGATTTTTGCGTGTTTCGCAAGGCTTCTCGAGGAAATTTATGGGTTTTTCGGATTTCGTGAAGCAATTTTTCGGGTTTCTTGGGTTTCTCGATGCAATTTTTGGGTTTTTTCGGGTTTCGCAAAGAATTTTTTGAGTTTCTTGTTTTTTACGAAGTTATTTTTGGGCTTTTTCGTTTTCCGCGATGCAATTCTTGGGTTTCTCGAACAATTGACAAGGGTTTCTCTATATGACTCACCCCTAGCCTCTCTGTTGGCAAAAAGAAAAGATTTTTTTTTTGACTTTTTCCTATGCTGATTCTCCTCTTTAATTCAATTTAATTATTAATTACTTTTATAGACAATTACACTTTCACTAGAGTTTTACTATTTACAGGAGTTGAAATTGTCAAGTGACGCGGTCGCACAAAAAAGTCCCATTTTTTCTCTCAAACTACCAACTATTTAGTGTACAAATACAAAATAATTATCAATTGTTACACAGAATTGGTTTTATCATCAAAAATCAATTATCTCTCTCCTCTCACCCTCCCCGATTCTCAGTTCCGCGAAAGAAAAGTGAGTTCCGAATGCGCGCATTTTTCTTTTATCATTTTCTCCCAAAAATTATTTATCCCTTATAATCGAATTATAACCACACAAGAGTCTTCTAGAAATTTATATCATTTTTCATCATTATCATCTTTTTTTCCTTTAGAGATAAAATTACTTTTTACGGAATATTTTCTCCTTCTCACAAGTTTTATAATTTAATGAATAAAATCTTCTTTTTTTTTTGTTTCTTTAAGTAGAGTCGTCCGTCCGTCCGCCTAGGCCTGTCCGTTAACTTTCACGGACGACGCATGTCTAACGCAATGACTCTTCAAGTCTTCATCCGAGAGAGTCCAGTTGCTCTGTCGAGCGCACGGGACGTGGATCATCTCACGGCATCCGCGCTCCAGACACCCAATTGTCGCCCCATTCTTGCCACAGAGGGCGCACATGTGACGCGTGCCACCCCAAACGGTCGCCTCGAGGCCCACAAGTCGTGACCCGATGATGTGCACGCCCGGCGCCCACACAGTGCAGTCCTCGTGCAGCCACACCTCCAGTGTCTCCTCACTGAGGCGCCCCATACCCACAAAGATGTCCGGAGACGCCTCGGCGGCGGCCGCCGCTTCATCCGTGGGTGCTTTCTTCTTCTTCTTACCAGAAGACTGCAAAATTGTGTAAAAGCTCATTGCAAAATGCACATAGACAGAAAAAAAACAACTAATTTCCTACTTACCGTTGAGGCTATCGCATCGCCGGCTATCGTTGCGGCCGCCACGACGGGCAGTGTGTGCGGATTGCGCTGAATCATGGTGCCTTTCGTGCGTTTACTCTTGAAATCATCCATTGAGGGCTCCACCTGACTCAGCTGGAACTCCTCGCATGTCGTTGAGACGGTGTAGGGTCCAAAGAGATCTCCTAGGCCCATCTTGTGCGGTCCATACTTGCAGAAGACGCACATCCATGTGGCGTCCGTCGTGTCGGCGTCGTACTTTGTGCTCAGCGTGCTCACATGCAAACCCCGGATCTTTCGTCTCTCACTACTCGCGTGACTATGCAGACCGCGTCCCTTCCCACGTTCACCCTCCTCCTCCGTCTGCGGCGTGTTGATCACGCACGTCACGCCACTGCTGCGCACCTGCACGTACGGACCGCGGAAGCGAGGAGTGCTGCAGCTTGTCTCCGTGGCCGATGCCGCCACGACCTCCTCACGCGGCGGCTTGAGCCGCGGTCGACCCTTTTTCCTCTTCACGGCCACCTTATCTGCCGCCAATTTGCCAGGCTTCCGACCGCGTTTCCTCTTCTTCGGGGGCTTCGGCATGTCCTCATCCTTGGATAAGGCGCGCTTCCGACCCGGCGCCTTCGGGCCGGTTTTACTACCCGATGGTGTCTCATCGGAGCCAGAGTTGGGAATCGGGGCTAAAATAGAAAAGTACCAAGAATGCTTATAGACAATTTATATTCAAGAATGATGTAGTAACTCACCTGGCCGATCATCGATGCCGGCAAACATTTGTTCAAGCTTATTCTCCACTTCGTCGAAGTTCGCATTTGTCGCCTCTTGACTCTTATCCCCATTCTCTTGTCCCTTCTTGACGCTACTTTCCGGCTCCTGCTCCACAACTGGCGCAGGCTCCTCTGTGTTGGCGATCATATCGATCGTCTCCACCGGTTCAGCGTCATCAGCCCCTTTTCTTCGGCTCCGACGCCTTGGACTGGAATCCACCATCTTGCCCGGACTCACAACGGGTTCTGGTGGCCGTGCATCCTGTATGGCACTCACGGGGATCACGGGTGGCTCGGTGATCCGGGCCAACTCAACTGGGCATGGCACAGAGTCCAGGAATTGCTGTTCCACCTCTTCCTCCTGGTTCTCCATTCGTGTTGTCTTGTTGGGCTTCCTCTTGCGCCTCTTCCGCCCACCCGAGTCCACCGAGTCCACAGACTTTGGACTCACCTGAGCAGTATTGTCTTCAGGGGGTACCGTGAGTCCTCCCACCTCGTGACCCGTGGACGCTGAACTGAGATCACTGGGCTGATTCACCATCGGCGGACTGACGCTAGGCGCCGGACTCTGACGCGTTGGCGGCGCTGGTGGCTGAACGGGGCTGTTACACTTGGGAGCGTGATTCTTGAAGAGAGCCTCCTTCACGAGCTCCACCGGCTCAGCGATGCTGTTATTGATCTGCTTGGCGTCGCGCACAAACAACGTTCCACTCAATTCGCCATTGTTCTTCTCCTTGGGCGCACTCTGGATGACACTGGGATTGGGTGAGATGCTCTTGTGGGCAGGAGACTTACGCGGAGATCCACTGTTGCGGGTGGACACCGTGAGATCCATTGTGCCGCTGAATGGCGCCGTTGTGGAGGCAAAAGTCGGAATCATTGGATTCAAGTCGAGAGGCTGGAAAAAGAAAAGGATCTTAATCTCCCGGAAAACTTCCAAAGAGCTCTACCGACTCACATTTTTGTGATTTGCTGCCATAAAGTTGTAGAGGGTGTCTGTGGGCGGAGGAGTCGGCGTGTGCCAGGTCATGGGGCGTTCATTGGAGAGATGTGCCAGCTGCGGCTGCCGTGGAATGTACGAAGGGACCTGAAAAAGAGCAATTAGTCATCTCAAATAATTCCCCCCGCTTTCCAGCTCACCTGAAGGTGATTCCATGTATTTGGCGGTTGTCCCAAGCGTCCATGAGAGTGGCCAGACATTGCAGAGTTTCCGTCATTCATGCTCCCATGATTTTCCCACCGTCGGGATGCCTTGTTTTAGTCACCTTTCACCACTACTTGCACTGCGTGGGCTGTTGCACAACACACGGAATCACCACTGGGGACCACCGGTGCAGTCTGGGGCGTGAAAATGGGTGAGTTTTGGGCAAAAAATCACAGAATTTCTGCAAATTCTCGCGGAGTCAAGATGGCCGGCTGTGACAGCACTAAACTTACATTCCCTCATCACGATCGAAGCGACATCTGGCTGTGGACATTTTCCATTGTTTGGGTTTGCAAATGCCGGTTTTTTTTTTGCATTATTCAGTGATTCTACACGAAATTAATGGGTAAAAGTTATAAAACCAATAGAAATATGTTCTCGTGATGTTTGCTAGTGTTATTATTGCATAAAAACTTATGTGCTTGGTTCAAACAAAAATAAACGCTGCCGAATGCTGTCAGTTTACGTAACCTCACTTTTTGAGTAGCTGATGCTTTTGATGCTCGCAAGAAAATAATATATTTTTGCCCATTTTGCATGAGAAAAAGTTAATATTTTGAGTTGTGGTGCATTTAAGGGATAACAGCGAATCCTTGGGTGTGTAGAAATCGTACTTTTGTGGTGCTCGCGGGGGGCATTTCAGTGGGAAATCTGCGGTGAGAGTCCCGGTGGAATGAGTGAACCACTTTCGCCCCGGAAAACGTGTGAGAGTCCCTCGGGAGGCGTCATGGAGACAGCAGAAGACACCCTGGAGGCGGAGAAATCCACTTTACCGGAGGTTATTGACTGGAATACCTTAGGAAGCACATCAGATGACAAAGAGAGCGTCAGTCAAGATAAGGAAGCGCTGGAGGGGACGCCTGAGCAGGTAGATGATCTCCTGGATGACCTTCTGAATGATGAGGTGATGGAATTGGAAAAGGAGAGCCTTCTGGGGGAGAAGGCAGTGGAAGAAAAAACAAATATTGAAAATTCCGGAGATGAAGTTCCGCAGAAAGATGAAGCTAATCTCCCGGACAAAGAGAAGGAAGAAGAGACTGCAAAAGAGGAAAAAGTGGTGGATGAAAGTCTTTCTCAAGATATTCTTGAAGATGTATCTCAAGAATCTCTAGAACATGACGATCTTTTAAGTGAGAAACTTCTAGATGAAGAAGAGACTTTGAAAGATGAACCAAGTCCCAAGGAGGAAGAGATTCCTACCGAAATCTCACTTTCAGGAGAGGAATCTGCCATCAAAGTGGACGCTATTGATGAGAAAACCTTACCAGAATCCACTCAATGTGAAGGGAAGGATGTGAGTCTTCCTGAAACTGATGAATTGGACTTGGAAATGGATCAAGACGTTCTAAAGAATGTTGCTATGGCTCTGGATGAAGTGACAGATGAAGAATTCGCTGAAGAACTCAATGAACTTATTGCGGCGGAGGAGAAAATTGTTGAAAAGATCGAAGAAATAATGGAGCAACAACTGCAGCTGACGACGGGATCTCCGGAAAGTCAGGACAAACTTCGAGAGTCTCCTAAAAGTGACAGAGATCCTGAAGAAAAAGAGGAAGCGGCTAAAGACAATTCAGAGGACAACAAAGAGTCATTGGAAGTAGAAAAGGAGGAGAAATCAAGCAGCCCGGATATTGAAAATGAAACAAAAATCACAGAAACAAGCGAGGAAAATCAAGTGGAAGATAAAGCTGATAAGGAGATGTCTGAGAATCAGGAAGAGAGTAAGGAAAGTCCATTGGATGAGGAAGAAGTGGTTTTGATAGAGGAAGCTGAGCCTCAAGGGGAAGAGAAGACCGAGGAATCTCTTCCGGAATCCCAGGAGGAGAAAATAACTGAAACTCCCCAAGAATCTCCTAAAATCTCAACAGAGACTCCTGAGAAGGAGAAGGAAGAGGAGCAGGAAGATGATGTGATTGAAATTCCAGAGGATGATCAGCCACAAAAGGAGCAAAAACCTGAAAACAAGGAGGAAGCAGTCACCGAGGAGCCCAATCCGGGGATAATCAAGCAAGGCAATGTTACCGAGGAGAACAGTTCAATGAGTATGGATTTGATAGAGTCCAATGATGTTCCCAGCGAACGAGCGGACACAGTGGAGGATGACTCGACGCCGATGGACATGGAGGTGGATGAGACGGCGAATGCTGAGTGGCCGGTGAATCACTTGAACAACGACGAGAAGGAGGACAAGACAACGAGGCACTATGAGTGCATCAATGTGGCTTGCAAGAGTCAAAATGGGGAGAACTTTGCGCCCGCTCAGGGCTTTATCATCAGCTTCTACAGCACGAAGAAGCGCAAGAAGACGCAGTATGTGTGCCAACCCTGTCATGAGGTGGCCATGCAGAAGATGATGGAGTACTGTAATGTTCTCAACACTCACAAGCCAATCTTCCATCATTTCCCGCAACACACGGAGGTCGTTGAGATTTCGGACAGCAGCGATGACTCGTCGCCGGAGGATGAGATGGTACAGAACATGAGGAGGCCACTCAGTGAGGCGGAGAGGAATCTGATTGAGCAGAATCTGGACAATATTATCATCGCGACGATGGAGAGAGTCAAGATAAATCAGCAGTTTGAGTGGACAAAGGCGGATCTGGAGGAGAGGATGCAGAAAGTGGAGAATTCCCATTCGGAGTTGAATGCTGAGTTCCAGAAGATACAGAAAATGGCAGATGGGATGTTCAAGAACCTCAATTCGAGGGTAAGTCGGAATTTTTATTTTTCTCAATTAGTTTTCAATTTGTAATATGCTAGAAATTTCATGAAATTTTGGAAAATTTCTTCCATTGGAAAGATGGGAATATTCCAGGCTCCAATTTTTCGAATAAGTTAATGGAATTTCGACTGGAAATTCCTTTTAGACACCAAAAAAGTATTCCAATCTTCCATTCTGGAATTATCACTGGAATTCCAACAGAAATTTCCTTCCAAACTCAAAAAATAACATTCCAGACTTCCAGTGAAATAACTGTCTGGGAACTAATCAGTTTTTTGTATAATATAAACAAGTCCACTGTATAAAGTCATTTTAGAGAGAGAATAAATATCGAGAGCTTAAGAGGGAAAGACGTCTTTCAACGTCAACTCATTGTCATCCAAAGCAGTGGTAATAACAGTACAAGAGCATCCCAGTCTCTCGTTTTAAGTTTTTCGTTAAAACTTATTAGACTTATTACAGTGTTCCAAATTGCAATTTTAAAAAGAACAAAATGAAAGATTAGTACTGGTAATTCAAAATCCAATAGACTTGCAGATCACAATTTTGGTAATGATTTTCTAAGTCCATTAACTGGTAATATTGCCCTGACACAAAAATAGCAATACTGGAATCCAAATGTTTCTCCGTTTCCCCGTTTATCCGTCTGTTATTGACCTGGAGGCCAAACGGTTGCAGATAGAGACTTCGGGTCTATGGGGGACCCTCCCTAAAGTCGATTCAAGGATCAGGACCAGGCCCTTCATTTTTCTAAAAAGCCCCCCTATCCCCTATAAAACATGTTTTTTGGTATATCTCGAGAACGGCTCTAACGATCTTTTTCATTTTCACATATGTTTTATAGATTCACTAGACGCACTTTTCGTCCATACATGCCAATGACCTTGAACCACTCTGTCTAAGGGTTTTTCAAGGTCAAATGTTTGAAATTCTCTTTTCAAGGGTTTTACTCGTTTTACTCGCCCTGAACCCATCATGTGGGTACTCATTTGAAAGGTATTTGAAAATTCCTACAATCCTAAGGGCCAAAATAGACACAGGCTGATCCTCGAGAAGACTTAGGCGTTTAAAGCCAAAGACAGTTCAATTAATGGCGATTTCAGTGCGATATCAATAAAAATTATTAAACTAAATCTTCTCGAGGATCAGCCTGTGTCTATTTTGGCCCTAAACCGGTTTAAACTTAATCCGGGTTTAAACTAGTTTAAAGCCGGAAGTTGTTGTCGAGCCTTAATCCCGTCATGCGGGTATTCATTTGAAAGGTCTTTGAATTTCCAACTAATATGGACCACTTTCAGACCAGTACTAAAAAATTTTGTAGAACACTTTTAGACCACTTTAAGACCAGTACTAAAAAAGTTTGTAGAACACCTTTAGACCACTTTTTCAAGGTCAAAAGTTTAGAACTATCTTTTCAAACCCATTCGACAAGAAAACACCAGACTTTATAGTCCCACTAACTCCCTTTTTCCTAAACGCAACGTGTCGGGGCACTCCGCCAAGTGTAAACTTGGCATTTCTTTTCTCTTACAGATTTCCAATCAGTTTCAGCGGGTAATTTAAGTAGTCCTTGATAAACAATTGATCTAAATTTGTTCTTAATTTTCACGAATCTTTAAAACCAGTTAATTTCCGCATTCCGGGCTTTTTTTAGCGGTATATTGCATTTTTTGATAATTTTCAGGAGAAACGAACGACCCAGAACGAGCCCCCAATTCACATTTACACTGAATTCCCGGCATTGGACGACGAAGGGAGCCTCGTTAACTATCGCATGATAAAGGAGAAGGGTCCGACGACTTACACTCCCGCTCCTTTGATCGTCCAGCCACCCGCCGCCATGGCGACTGTCGCCCACGCGGGTGAAGTGAAGAAGGGTCAGATCTACTATGGGATGCGGACTCAGCTGACAAAGCCGTGGACTCACTGTGAGGTGATCGACAAGTTGCAGGCGAGTGTGGACACAGAGACGCGCTACCAGGTGAAATTTTTGCGGCATCAGCAAGAAGGAATTCTCACGGGGAAGCAGTTGGCCTTCACGGAAGCGCCCACCCAGAAACTGCCTGTTGGCAGTCGCGTCCTGGCGATGTTCAGTAATGCACGGAGGAAACTGTTTTATCCAGGAATCGTGGCGGAGCCGACGCAGGAGACGAATAAGTTTCGGTATCTGGTGTTCTTCGATGATGGTTACGTGCAGTATGTGTGTCCGACGGATGTGAGGAGAATCTGTCATGTGGCGGAGGATGTGTGGGATGATGTGAATCCCAGTTGTAGGGACTTCATCAAGAACTACCTGCAGGAGAATCAGTATCAGCGAGCTGTGGCGCAAGTGAAGATCGGCCAGAAGATTGAAGTGGAGCGAAATGGAAAGTGGGTGTCAATGCGAGTGGCCAAGGTGGATTGTAGTCTGATTCTGGTGTACTTTGCCGAATACACCGAGTGGATCTACAGTGGATCACAGCGTCTGCTGCCCATCTATCGCATGAAGATGGATTCGCGACTGTCGACGGGGAAGAAGTTGCAGACGCGAAATGAGCCATATGTGACATTCGGGAATGCCGATGATGATTCCCAGCGAGCGGCTGAACAGCAGGAGTTAGAGGATGCGAGGGTGTTGAATCGATCGGTGGCGAAGAAGAGCACTCAGCCGGCGGCTCCGGTGCCGGTGGTGCAGCAGAAGCAGTTGATGAACAACAGCACAATCTTCCTGGAGGATGACAACTATCCCAAGGGGAAGGTGGTGTTCTACACGGCCAAGTTTAATATGCCACCGAAGAGCTACACGCCGCACATGTGCAATGCCAAGTGTCTCTATCGCATCTCCTATGATCTCAATCTGTACAATCCACTGGCGAAGCCTCTCCTCTCCGGCTGGGAGAGGAAGATCTATCGCGTGAAAGCGCGTCGATATGTGATCTACAAGGCGCCGTGTGGGAGGAGTTTGCGTGGGATTGAGGAGGTGCACAAATACCTTCGACTCACGGAGTGTAATCTCAATGTGGACAATTATGACTTTGATCCGTCGGTGCACTGTCTGGCGGAGTATGTGATCGATTCGGCGATTGTGCGAAAGAGTGACATCAGCAATGCCGTCGAGACGATGCCAATCGCTTGCGTCAATTGCTACGATGACACTGTGCCGCCATCCTGTATTTATGCCAACCACCGGATTCCCACAGAGGGTGTCAATCTGAATCTCGATCCGGAGTTTCTGGTGGGATGTGATTGCACGGATGATTGCATGGATAAGAGCAAGTGTTCATGCTGGCAACTCACACTGGCCGGCGTTAGATGTTTTACGCCCAATGTGGATGCTAACGCTGTGGGTTACACGTACAAGAAACTCTACGATCCTGTGCCTACTGGGATCTACGAGTGCAACTCCAGGTGAGTCGT
>CAKKOB020001047.1:2176-28855 GCA_918844115.2 Phlebotomus perniciosus | reverse complement strand
ATAGTGGAGACAAAAACCCCTTTTTGCAGGGTTACGACCAACTTCCGGCCAGTGTTATTTGCAATAATTCATTCAGTAAATAACCAAAACATTCCCTTATCCATAAACCTTTCAACTCTGTTAATGTCTGCCCGGAAAAATCACAAAAACTGTATTTCTGCAGATGTTTGGGGAAAAATTTTCTATGATTGGGTACTTGGAAATCTTGTGAAAATAGTTTGAAGGAAACTCATTAGGTTGAGTTGACCGAAAGTCATTCAAATACATTTAATCTCTCCAAGTTAAAATGCAAATCTTGTACATTTTCCTAAACTTTGTGATTCCTTTCTCAAATTGAATTGATTCTATATATATATATATATATCACAGAAATGTATACCTTCTCTCGTCATTTGACGATGTGTATATATGTGGAAATTGTTGTATAGGAGCTTTTTAACATAAATTTCACATGTTTGTATGAAAAGGGGGGTGTCACTGGTTAGAGTTGGGTGTATCAGTGGGTAAATGAATATTTTATTATTGGTGGAAACTTATTACTTTCCGCATTGAAAAGTGGCTCCATTTTCTCCTTTCGCCTTTTACCTACAATATCATCATATTGCGAGAAAAGCGCGCCCACTTTCTACGTCCATGTTTTCAGCTTTTCCACCCCACCCCCCTCCCCCTTTTGCCTGAAGACTGAAGAGGACGCTCTGGTTGTTTCCATACTGTGCACACCATGTGTATGAATTAATTAAATAAGAATTCTTAGCGAAATCATTAATTATTCCACCGCGAAATTGTAGATGCGGGAAGGGAGGAGGTCTCTAATCTCTTTTATATATATTTTTTACCCGTGATGTCTCCACCTTTCTTTTGGTGGGTGGATGGGGGGGGCAAACTTTTCTTATATTTTCCACCCTGCTGTGGGGCAGTGAGTTTTGATTCATCTTGGAAGTGGGTGGGTTGGGGGAGGTTAGATTTATTGATTTTCACACACAAATAGCAAAATGAGAGTAAAGAAAAAAGTGAGAAATAATGAAAAATGTACTTACGTACATGAATAAGAGCAAAGGAGAACGTGGCTAGAATATTTTCTTCTCTTAGAACCCAAAATGATGAATGGGAAAAGTCGATAAATGCACAAGCTTTAACACTAAGCTCCAACTTGTTTGACTCTCTCAAGGGTGAAATTGTTTGTTCACTGTAATTATGTTGGATTAAATGCGAAGCATTTGCATAAGCCTTCGGATTTTTTCCTTATATCTTGTGAGAATGTTTGGATTTTTTGTTTTACGAAGACACGCAAGAATTTTGAGGAAACTTTTATGGTTTATCAAGTGTCTGAATTGCAAAAATATTTATGTATCAAATATGATACAACGTGTGTTAGCAATACTAATGCCTTCTTAAAAAACTGAGAAAATTCTGCGAAAGCTTTTAAGAATTTTAACCAAAAGAATATCTGACGAAAGCTCATAACTTTCTACACATTGAAAAGAAATAATTTAATTCAAAGCTTTTGAGTCACAAAAATGAATCAAAAACTATCAAAAGCTTTCAAAAGCTCATACAAAAAATATGCTTAAGCTCTTAAGAAAGCTATCCAAAGTTTACAATCTTGAAAAGGAATAAAAGCTCTTCGAGAGAAAAAAGGTCTTTGGGAGCTTCTTAAAAGCTCTACCTTGCAATATCTCAAGGGGGAGATATTAGGGCCAACAAGATGTACACCACTTCCAACACTTCCACTTTTTGTAGAAAAGCTCTACAAAGGTCCAGTTCGGATGCTTTCTAAAAGCTTTTCTGAAGCTTTCTAGGAAAGCCCAAAAAAGCTTTCTAAGAGAAGTGTTAGAAAGTGTTCGAGAAAGCTTTCTAGTAGGTTTTGCAAAGCTTTCTATTAAAGGGTTCTAGAGCATTTTTAAGAAAAATGTCACTAGAAGCTTTATATAAAAAAAATACTAAGAAAGCTTTCTAAGAAGAAAGCTCTGGGATTCTAAGAAGAGTTCATTAAGAAAAAAGCTTTCTAAGAACGATAGTTTTCTAAGAAACGTTTTTAAATAAGCTTTCTAAAAAGGTTTCTAAAGCTTTCTATGAAAGCTTTAAGAAAACACGCAAAAGCTTTCCAGAATTTTCAATAGCCCAAAAAAAAAACCTATCCAAATGCTTTACAAATTTTCCAGATTTTTTTTAAATACGCGTAAATTTCTACAGAGCTTTACAGCAATTTTAGAAAGCTTTCAGATAATCAAGCTGACATTTTTCGAAGTTTAGGGATTTCCTTTAAAGCTCTTGAAAGATTTCAAATGTTTTTCAAAAAAGATTGTTTTAATTGAAAGCTTTCAAAATTTTCCACTTCCCAAAGTTCTCCGGCACTTCCATTCAAATGTACACCACTTCTGACCATAATATCTCCCCCTTGCAATATCTTTTAATTTTTGAAATGCCCTTTACTAAATTTTCTCAAGCTCTAAAATTAAACTCATCAAAACTCCTAAACATTTTGTCAAAGCTTTCAAAGATCTCCTTGGCTGAAAGGGTTAAGAAATCAATGAAAAATTTTCCCAGTGAGATTTTCTAAGATTTTCCAAGGCAAATTTTAACGACAGAGAGACACCTGTACTCTGTGTGAAATTTTTGGAATGTCTTGGTGGCGCGCGTGGGAGAATTCCTGAGGAAATATCTCACGAATTTCCCACGACAACAGTCGATGTGCGTGTCAGGAGGCAATCTAATTTGCGTGTGTGTGGAAAATGTTGGCCTTTTGTTAGGCCATTTAGTTAGGGAGAGGCGGTTTTTGGCTGCGATGCCCTTTGAGAAAAATCTCTTAATTCAATCAATCACGATGGCTGTTGTAATATATAATGAGAAATATTAAATTAAATGTGCCTCTCTCTCTGGGAAGCTTCCATGAAGACCATCTTGGAGGACATTCCGCGGAAATTGAGTGAAAAACAGACACGAGAGTTCTCGCGCGAAACGGTGGGGTTGATTAATTTAATTATGACCAGCTAAAGCTATTAATCTTTCTCTACATAATTGACCAAGATTAGGAGCGGATTTATTTCCGTGTTTTACATAATCCACACCGCTTCTGCACAGGTAACAAATTTCCCGCCAAATTAACCATGTGCGCGGGAGGATAAGTTTTTTACCACCACTTTTTCTCTCCTGCTTTATATATTTTTTTGATTAAATTAAACCTCCTGAGCTCTTTCATTTATTTTCCTTATGCCAGTGAGACTTCTCTGGGTTGGATGATTTTTTTTCCACCATTGCAAGTATTATTTTGCATTAGGTCAACAACTCAGCTGGAGGGAAATATGTTTTTCTTTTTTTTTGGGGAAAACCCCCGCTGGAAAATTTGCAATTTGCCATAAAATTTTCACCACAGTTGGTATTGATTAAACTGTTAATGAAGGTGGGAGATGAAATAATTGTATTGTGGAATTAGTTCACGCTTTTATGGAGGTTTTTGGCTTTTGACAGATGAATTGACAATTGGTTTTTGTGGTTATGTTTTGCGGAATTCACTGGGACGTGTCCTACGTGTCGGTCAATGGTTACGGAATTTTTATGGGGAGACAATAATAATGTTAAAGTGTTTCTTCTTGTAAAATATCACATCTCATGTGAGCAAATAATGTATGGAAATGGTAAAAGTAAACTTTTCTCCTCGTATATCCACTCGATTGCCAAAAAAAAGAGAAGAAAATGCGTGGAGGTGAGACAAAAAAGAGGCATCTAGGAAAATTGAGCCTCTCAAGTTTGCTCACAAGAGCAACATTTGAGCCTTTTTTTCTTATGGGTGGCTTCTTTTCTCTTGATGTTGCGGGGTATGAGTTTTTGGAGAGTCGTGTGAAGAGGGAAAATTATAATAAATGACAGTGTTACACTTTTTCACTCTGTAGCCATTTTCATCTCCGACCCATTGTGAGTCACTTGGGGTGTTGTATTTTCTCCGTGATCTCTCATCTCAACCCCCCCTAAAAACCCCAAAAAGACGACCCCGGAGATGATGAAGAATCCTCAGGGTGTTAAGAATTATCCTGCGTGAGTGGAGATTCTATCAGTGGCTCCCAATCTTTGGGGACGAACTTACAACCCAGAGTGTTAAGAGACACAAACATGAAAATTTGTCGTATGGGGATTTCCCTTTTTCAAGTATATCTTTGTCTCGCCCTATCTCATTTGGGGGGGGGGCGGGTTTTCGTTGAGGGAAAATGAAGAAAATTTTCTCAAGATTAATGAGATTGCTTGATGAGACAGTCGATTAATTACCTTAGAAACCTTTAAAAAAATTCCTTGACAATTTAGTTTTATTTAAACAGAAAAAAATTACTTTAAAATGATCTGTACCCAATAAAGAAGGTTCCGTGGAAATCCTATGGGAAATCCACTGGAAGTTTCCTAATGTCCTATAGGAATTATCGACCAAGTTTCTCATATTTCGTTTCATTCCTCTGACATCCTATAGGACATCCTATGTAAATGCTATAGGACAAAACGCTATCGTTTTAAAACTGTATAGAGGACTTGTCCCATGGAATTCCCACGACACTTTCCATGGACTTTTTCTTTATTTGCATCAAAGTTTCTAAAAGAAGTCATTTAAACCAAGGAAATTGATTTTCAATTAATTTTAGAAATTTTAGAAACGTCCCATGGATATCCCATAGGATATCCGTAGGACATTGTAATTTTTTATTATTTTAGTTATTTTTGAAAAGAAAAATTTGTCTAATTCATTCTCCAAAACACTTTATTGTATACATTTAATGATTTTAAAAGATTCTGGGGATCATGGAAAAGTATGAGACGTCGAAACTCATTCTTTATTGGGTTACACACATATTTTTTCTCATCTAATTAACATCTCTTTGGCGATGGGTGTTTTTTTTTCCTTTATACCATGGCTAAATTTAACACTGATTTGATTAGGGGGAATTTGTGCGCTTTTTCCCGCCACCTCTTCCTCATCTAATTAGTTACTTTAGCATTTTATTGCTCAACTTTTTCAATTTCCAATCTAAATTTAAATTCAGCCATTCGTCGCTCTTTTTTGGCGCGTTCTAGTTATTTGTTTCCTCACTTTTCAATTTGGGGGAAAACTCCTCATCCAATTTTATTTTCGGCAGGGTTTTTCCATATTTTTTTCATTCGCCCACCAACTGCAAATGTTGAGAACGTCGAAGAGTGAGAGTGTGTAAATTTTCTGAATTTGCCATTTTGGTAAAAGTTTATTTATTGGGAGTTTTCCAGCATATTCTCTCCCATATATAGCTGATATTGACTGTTTTGTGCAACTTTCTCTGTTCGAGGAAAAATAAAAATCCTCCTGAATGACTCTTCTTCTAGCTTTAGTCTCGCATTGATACACTCAGAGGGGTATTTGATGAGTAGGAAAAACATTTTCCGAGAACTGATATGACTAATTTTTATGTGTTTGCATTCCCTATTGGCAAAAAAAAAATCAAAATCAACTAGATGACGATCTAATCCTCTGGTATCTTCTTCAATTTTCTTAACTTTTCCCAGGAGATTTTCCCTGCTTCTTGAAATATATATCTCCTGAGAGTGTTTACCAAAGATACTCGGCTGTGGGTGTATGTTTTCGTGATGGAGAAAGCCTTATTATCCATTTTTGGAAAAAGTCACTTACAATTTCCTGCAATTAAAAGGGGATTTTCTCGAGGATTATCCACAAAGTGTGGGGATTTCGGATTTTTCCGCCACACCGGAAGAGGGTCCCTCTTCATTCCCCACTTATCAAAATCATCCCTAATCGTGTGCGTGCGTGCTTGGATATTGAATTGAGGGTGAAATTCCCGGGGAGATCTATCAAGAGCAAAAAAAAGTATAGAGAAGGTATAAACTTGGAGGAGGATAAAAGTTTGACTGACGCTGATACAAAAGATGTGTCATGATGGAGAGAAAGAAGAAAAAAGTGCGTCCAGGAGGGTGGAAAATTGTCAGAGGGATGCCTTGAGGGCAAATATCAATTTTTGTCGAGGGGAGCGACACAAATGTCTCAGAACTAAAGAAGACATTTCCTCACTTCATCTTTTCCCAAGGGGGAGATATTATAGTCAGGGGTAGTGTACCTGATTTTTTTTTATAAATTTGAAAAATTTTTGAAGAGTTTTTAGTGTTATGATCTATTCAGATAAAGAATATTTGTTGGAAAATTTCTTCATAAACTGTCAATTCCATATGGAAAAATTGAAGCTTTTAAATTTTGCTGGGATAATTATTATTAAACTTTCTAAATCTAAACTTTACTGAAATTTTCGAAAAAAAACCTTGAGAACTAAAGTTTGAGAACAGTTGCCAGCGCCACTAGCGGGAGAAATCAGTGCCCTCATGCGGAGGAATGCTTGTGTCAGTGACGTTTCATTGTTTTGTTTCAAGTGAAACACTTTCTCTATAAAAAGGAAGCAAATTCGGTCCCTTGAGCTGTGAAAAAACAATTATTAATTAATCAAAATCAAATATCTGCCACCGAGCTATGAACGAAACAGCTTTTTTGCAAGCTTTTTTAACTGAGAAAAACAAATATTAGAATTTTGTCTTCCCATCTGGATAGACCATTAAACTTTAAGGTTTCGAAAAGAAATGACTTGGAATAATGGCTATATGGATCTCTTGTATTCAAAAACCGTATAAATTAAATAGAGAGAGAGAGAGAGACTTGGAATTATGTAAAAAAAGGTCTATAGAGCTTTAAAATAACTTGTCAAGCTTTGAAAAAAGCTTTTACCAAAAATTATGAAGTGGACAAAAATATCAAAAAAAGCTTTTAGTTATTTAGTGGAAAAGCTTTGAGATTTAAGCTTAAAGAATTCAGGATCAAAGTTTTTTTTTTGAATTACTTTTACTCCAGAGAATTTTTTTAGAGCTTTTACATAATTTGTTCAAGCTTTCAAATTTTTTATATTTGAAAAAGTTAATTAATCGTGTGAGCTTTAACAAACTTTTAAAAAGTTTTGAATTCGGTCTATTTTTGAAAAATAACTGTGATTTCAAAATACTGTTGAGCTTTCAAAGAACTTTTTTAACTTTAATAAAAGCTTTTATCAAGCTTTTTTTTACTTTTTAACCTTTAAAATTTACCTTTAGAAATTTAGAAATTTTGAAAATTATTGATTTGAATTACTCTAAAGATATTTTTTAGAGCTTTTACATATATTTCAGAGCTTTTTTTTGAGAAGTTACTACTGAGAAGCTTTGTGGAAGTGCTGTACACCTTTTTATCCATAATATCTCCCCCTTATCCTATCCTTCGTTTTTTTTCGTGTGGAAAAGTCTGGTCGGACGGTTGGTTATTTCAATCCCCAGGCGAATCATCATCTTCACTCGCACTGAGTATCTCCATGGGGGATTTTTCCCATTCGTCCCAGCCAGTCCTGGAGCATGTCTCTCACCTTTTCACGATGGATTTATGTACTTAAAATTCTGGTGAAGTTTGATGAATTTGTCATGATTGGCGATATACGTGTGTGTGTGTTATTTGGGGGTCCTCTGAAGTCGTTAAATCTCCCCTGTGGCCCATTCTCTATTCGCGCGCTTTTTCTCTTGGTCCACAAGGTGAGGTTATGTATTAAACAAAAGGAAAAAAATCACCCTTCTCGGGCACGCACAATCAAATCTCCAATCTAATTTCATCCTCTGGCATTTTCCCCCATCGATTGTGGTCCACCACGATTAGAGGGGTGGATCAGTTCTACAAAATCTGTCATCGAGCTGTCATTTTCAAATTCAAATGTAACTGTCAACAGTCAGTGTTTAAAGATTGATGTAGAAATTTATCATAATCATCTGTATGCGTGTAATTTAACTGAAAATCTCATTAGGTCCGCATGAGGCGGTGAAAAATCAATTAATAATCATAGCGCAAAATGAGGTGGATTAATTAATCACAGTGATTAATTAAGTGTGGGTTGTGCTGCGTAAAAATGCCAAGAATTCAATTTAAAAATTCCCCGCGAGTTTTAACAATTTCAACTGAGGATGGCCAAATGAATTTCCCTCTGCTTTTCTTTTTTTTTTTTGCCCTATGCATTACAGACTCTATGGTTGATTGTGTGTGGCCAGGGGGTGGGAGTGGGGGGAGGAGAGATCCGTTGCCTCAAGGGGCGAGTGGGGGACGCGTCCATTGTTTAATTGCGAGCCCAATTAGATGGAATATATCTCACTTTGTTGAGCACCTCCAGGGGGGTTTGTGCGAGGGGGTGTGAGAGGATTTTCGAGATATGAGCAAATATCTCTCCTCTGCTCATTCTTTCCAAACCAGCCCCCCCCCCAACCGCCTGGTGTCCCTCAAGCACGAAAATTCACAAGTTGGTGCTTTTACACCCTCTCTCTTGAGGCCAAAGTCGGTGAAAATGTTATGTGTATGCGATGAAACTTGCCAATCCGATTCTGACTTCTCATTCAACATCGTTGAACCCTTTTTTTGTGTGTTGCGCGCCAAAGGGAAACACGAAGAACACCAAAGAGGGTGGCAAAATGAGCGCGAGAGACAAAGAGAAATGAATGAGCATGATGGAAAAATAATAATTGAAGCACATCGTTGAGAATTTGTTGTTAGAATATGCGCGCACCAGAGAGCAAGAAAGTGCAAATGAACTTTCCGCCATGGCAGCATCACAAAAGCGATGATGGTGAGTGATCACCACTCGAAAATATTGAGTTTTCTGCAATCAGACATGATGATGGTGTGAATCTTGTGAATTTTGCACCCAAGAGTCTTTTTGACTCTTGGGTAAATGATGACGCGTCAATTAAATGTTGTCGAGAGGATATGCTCTAAATGGTTTTCTATATACTCACAAGGAGAGCACCCTTTTAAGGGTAAAGACTCTGGAGTGGTGATTGGAAGAGTCAGGGAATCAATAGTTTTGTCTCTAAGAAGTAAGCATTTAGTTTTGCAGAAGTTATAGGTGAAAGATTTGAGCCAAGAGGGAGATATTATGATCAAAAAGATGTACATCACTTCCAGAACTTCCTTATTTTGTAAAAAAAAAGCTCCCAAACGCTCCATTTCGGAAGCTTTCTGAACCTTTTATCCTATCAAAACTAAACCTTCTAAAGCTTTTGAAGAAAGCTTTCTAGAGTGTTCTAAGAAAGCTCTAAAGCTTATAAAGCTTGCAACAGCTTTTTAATAAAGCATTATCAAGATTTTCCAATAAAGCTGCCTGAAGCTTTCTAAGAAAACTTTCTAAAAGCTTTTGAAAAAAGTTTCTAAAGCTTATTTCTATAAAAGCTTTAAGAAAAACTGCAAAAGCTCTTCAGAATTTTATAAAGCTTCCAGCTAATCAAGCTTATTTTCCAATGTTTAGGAACTTACTTAAAAGCTCCTGAATGTTTTCAAAAGCTCCTAAAAACCTTATAAGGCTCTGGAAGAACTTACCAAAGCTCCCTATCTTCTTTGGATGCTTTCAAACTTGACTTATCTTAGCATTTCTATTCCATTTCCAAAAGCTCTCGCGCACTTCCATTCAAATGTACAACACTTTCAGTCCACAATATTTCTTGATTTGAGCTCAAAATATTGCAAATGTATGTATCTTAAGCTTCCTATAATGATCAGGAATATTCTTAGGAAGTTTAAAATCTCTTTAAAAGACAAACTATACTTCCAACAATTTTTGATGCAAACACCCCAAGAGTGTCCTGTGAGAGTGGGAAATATGTAAGTCAGGAAATCAAATTATAATCTTGTACAATTCCCCAAAGAGTTCGTGGTGACTGATGTTCTTAGAGCGGAGAGAGGAGACTCAGGATGACGAGGAGAGAAATTCGTGGCGAGTAATTTCACACGGCCAGGATTTTAATGGGTGTGCGCGCCTTCTTTCCATCTTTCTTCTCCTCGGAATATTTGCATTTTTTCGTCATATAAGAATCCACAGGAGGAAATAATAGCATGGCGAGCTTCAACGCTCGAAAGAAGAATTTATATTCATTGCTTCTTGTGATTCTCTTTTTTTCTGTTGCGTTTGTGGGTGACGCTCGGGTCTTGTTGGGCGAAGAAAAAAATGTGTGTGTGCAGGGGGAAAGTGTGGAAAATGGGGTGGATAAATTGCGAGATGTTATGTATATTTGGGATATTACAAGTGCCGAAGCCCATTTAGGACCTTCTCCCTTTTGCATGGGATGAAATTATTTGCCTTTCTGTAAATCATTTTAGCCACAATTTTTCCCACCCGCGCCACACATTTTTATAACACTCGAAATGGCGGGAAATAACGGCCGAAGGGGATGAAATTGAACGGAGGGAAAAAATATGGATGGATAAGAGAAAAATGTCTCTTTTGATTTAAACAATTTTCATTGATTTTCCCTTCGATATTCTCACAATGTTTCACATTGTTTTCTCAATTTATTCTCATGATTTATCCTCCATTTATTTTTTTTATTCGCCTTTACTCTTTTTCTATCCATATGAAAATCAATTTATTTTTTCCTATTATCATATATTGCCTCGCGCACAAACACTCCATCTCGAAACTATAATTCTGTTATATGTAATTTTATATATAAATTTTGTACTTCAATAAATAATTGAATTGATTATCTTTCGTGTAGAGGGATGGCTTTTGTAGTTGCGAAAAGCCCTATATGAAAGGCAGTGAATTACATGTAGATCTCTCACATGTGTGTGTTAGAGGAGTTGGGGTTGGAAAAGGATGAAAATCAACATTGAAAATGATTTAGTGGTTAAAATATTAATTGAAATATTGAAATAGCACACTGAGAATGTGGTTTATTGAACATCCTGCGAGATTGTCACAGGATATTTTACTTCCTACTCACACTCCCCCTTCCATCATAAAACAATCGCTCGGCCTTTTTCACCCACACACTCCGCTTTTCCTGAATTTCAACATGGAATTTCAAGCTCATTATTCAAACTAACTATCTCACTCTTCCTATGGTTATGGTATATATACATATAAAATACAATGAATGATGCTTTTGTGAAATGTGTTTCTCTCATAACAATAAAATACACTCCTCTAAATATTTGCAAGTTTAGAAATGTAATTCTATCTTCTTGTGACTTCCTAGAGAATCTGCATTGTGCTTTAGGTATTTTTGCACATTTGCATTGTCGCAAAATGCTAATTTAGTCGAAAAAAAAAATGTTAAAAATTCTCTCTTCACATATTCTCGTTAATACATGAGAATATGCAACATAAATCCATGTCCAGTGTAATGATTTATGTATGTTTTCCAGTGCATGGGATAAATATTTATTTCCTTCACTGAGTATATGAGTTTGTACGAAATCAGCTTTTTTGTTGAATGGTTCCAGGGATCAAATATTACTTTCCACGAACTATTCGAAAAAAAGGGGAGCATATCATGTGATCTGGTGATGAAAAGGTGTACATTGGAGGGAGAAAATATGCTGGATTTTACACATGTAAATGTGAAATACTGACATGTAAAAATATAAACTACAAACTTTATAATCATATCACACATTTACATGTGCAAATGGTAAAAATCTGTTTAACCTCTTTATCAGAAGATTTGGCACATCTTGCCAGAATTTACACATTTTACATTAGATGCTTAAATAACTTCACTGGCTGAATATGTAAATTACTAAATTGCACATGTAAATTACCAAAATTTTTCCCTTTTTTATACAATTTCGGGAAATTTCAAGTGATGGCGTCTAATTAGTGTTTCACTGGTATAAATTTAGATCCCTTCAAAGACGGTGACATCGGTTAGAGTCACATTGCAATGTTGATTGACAATTTTCACAAATATTTCATGAACTGTCTTTCACCATCACTAAATTGAAAGAGATGCAATGGAATATTGCAGCAGTATTTTGTTTTACCTCAGCTAATCAATTACCGAAGAATTACTGCTGAATAATACAAGAATCAACTCTTGATTGATGTGTTAAGGAATTATATTTTCCATTAAATCCAGAATGAACGTTAACAAGGACATTGAGTTGCATTGAGAGTAGTTCTATTGAATTTCCTCAACAATTGAGGTTAAAAATGTGGTCTTTGCGATCAATTGCGGTGTACGATTTCCACCCATTCTGTCCTCCCCTTGGCTGTTTTTTTTTATATCCCCTACATGTGGCTTTGTGTTTTTTCAACGGGTAGCACTATATAGTTTTGTGAGGAAAACGAAATAAATGCAAAATCCATTTAATTGTGATTGGATTTTGCATATGTTAAATATGCATTTTCTCATGTATATTTTTGTTATTTTACATTTGCACTATTTATTTATTTATATATCCACTCTGTCCAGATATACTTTACCTGTATTTTTCATCAATTTGGTTCATGAGAGAGAACTGGGCGGACAATTGAATAGATTACAGGGGATTTATTTGTTGTGAGGTTATTGGGACGATATAAAAAAAAATGTGTGCCACGCTTTTGTAATGAAAATATTCTCTCTACCTTGAGGAAAAGCTTCTTTGGAGCTTTTTTTTCCTCTGGCAGTTGTATTCAAAACATGATTCTTGCATTTCTTCTGTGATGCTCCTCGTATTTTTCGCTGTAAGAATAGGTGGGTACTATGGTATTTACCATGATGATTACATATCCCTCGATTTTACCCCTATATGTCTGTGCAATTGATGGGAAAAGCTGGTGGTGAAAAGGAAGGACACATAAGCAGCTTTCCGTTCCCTCAATTTGACGAGCAGATGCATTCATATCGCTACCTAAATTCTTGTCGCGCGCAAATCATGAGAAATTGGCAAAACTTTTCACGTGACTCGTCCTCAACTTTTTCTCTCATCCCCCCAGATGAGGAAGAATAAGAAATCACTGGTAAAATAACGCAGGGTTTTTCATACTTTCGATGTATGAATTATACTTTCAATTGGAAGATAAAATAATCTATTGAGAAACAATATTTTCTCAATCCAAATTTTGATTAATGTCCTCATGATTATTGAACTCGAAAAGTCATACATTGATAAGTATGAAATTTGTCAAATTTGTATTTCATATTTTTTAATGCATGAATCTTTCAAGAGTCTGAAAATCATATCTCCTTCTCCTTGAATTTCAAATTCATTGATTGTTTTAAACAGTTCTGAAACTATAAAATTGATACAAAAATGTATGAAAAAACTATGAAAGACATTCATTCTTTTTTACTAGTGTTTCACCAGTAATTTTTGTCATGGAAGAAAAATCTCTGAATAGGGTGGAGAATTGTATAGCGTATTTTTTTCTGCTTGCTTCCCCGTGAGAAAGGCATTCCTCGGATGGAGCACGCCAATTTTCAATAAAGGTGATTGAATTTTTGGATTCTCCCCCCTCCCCCTCTCCCCCTGATTGTATGCGATATTGGAATTGAGAAATTCCTATGAGGATTGTTTTCTCACATCATCGCTAGATGGCGTTACTCAGTGTGAGCTCAACTGTGATTGTTCTCACGTCTTAGGGAAAATAATTTCCATAGAATTTCCCATGAGCCATTGGTCATTTCTCTCCTTTTCTCCATGGGGTTTTCTATGCGTATTTCTCAGAGCACGGATTGTGGAGGAAAATGTAATACTTTGTATGTAATTTTCGTGCCAGGCGGGAGCTCTAAGACCCCCTATTGTAGTGAAAGCCGCCTCCTTGCCACCCACACCGCCCCCGCGCCAGGAACTCATGTCTTTCTTGGCATTGTTGTCGCTCGTGGTTGAATGCGCGGCAGGGCAGAAAAAAAGGAGTAGCTCGAGGAGCGCAACTTGATTATCCGTCACGCACGCTCGCACGAATAAATCCTGGATTGGGAGGGTGGGGCTTGGGGTGGTTGGAAATTAAAACGAGCGAAAATGCGAGGAAATTACAAGGAGAGTTGGGGAGTTGAAGAAAAATTCACCGAAAGAGATGGAATTCCTTATGTCGATGATCCTTGCACGTGTTTTGTCGTTCTTGCCTCTTCCGCCAGCATTTGAAGTAATCTTAACTCACGATGGAAATCACGGGTGGAAGTTGTCGAGAAAAGTATGCTTGAGGAATTTATATTTTGTCATTTATTAATATTCCACTTTCATTGAAGTGGGTGGGAGGTTCATATGTTCCGAAAAAATTTTTGGCCCCCCAAAAAAACTGATGGTTAAATTGTGATAGAATAAAATCCAACTTTGAAAGACTTAAGATGGTATAAATTGTGGAGAAGAAGAGCAAACGAGTCTTTTACCTTCAATCTTGTTGGATTGGATTTTGTCAATTCATTCTTCTTCCATTTCTCATTCCTTATGGTGGGGGATTTTTCATTGGGTGCAAAGGAGGGAAGCGTATAAAAAGCAAAGAAGCTGAAGGATCAAAAGGATGATTGCAAATCTTCAACTTGTTACATTTTAACTCACTTGTATCCCATTCTCAGTAATGGCAAAATGGTAATACAAATTGGACAAAATGTACAACAATGCTATAAAGACATCTCCCTCGGGGAATATTGATAGTGTAAGCGTGTTATCACACGTAACATTCTAGCGCATTCATTAATGTGCTAGCGAATTAAATTAATCTCCCATCTCACCCTCCAATGCTTTCGAAGTATTTCTTAGACGATTAGGGAAGAGCGGGGACGTTCGGACAGGTGTAGCTTCTGGCGTAAACATTGAACTTAATTGAACAAATTTATCAATTTCAAAAAAATTCTTTGCTAATAGTTTGCATCTTAATTAGGGTTTGCTTAAAGCTTAAAGATCTTAAAGCTTAAAATCTAAGACTCAAAACAGGCTTAAGACTGCTCTAAAGTTCAAGCTTACCCAAAGCTCAAAACTGGCTTAAGACTGGCCTAAAGTTCAAGTTCGCCCAAAGCTCAAGACTGGCTAAACGCTGGCCTAAAGCTCAAAGCCGGCTTAAGACTTACCCAAAGCTCAAAACTGGCCTAAAGCTCAAAGCTCGCTTAAGACTTACCCAAAGCTCAAAATTGGCTTAAGACTGCCCTAAAGTTCAAGCTCGCCCAAAGCTCAGGACTGGCTTAACGCTGGTCTAAAGCTCAAAACTGGCTTAAGACTGCCCTACAGTTCAAGCTCGCCCAAAGCTCAAGTTCGTCCAAAGCTCAAAACTGGCTTAAGGCTGGTCCTAAAGCCATAGACTAGCTTAAAGTTTATGGCTAATTTAAGTCCAACTTTAAATTTAATACTAGCCTAAGCTTATAGTTAACTTAAAACTTATTCTTTCTTAAATGAAACATCTTTTCAAATATTTTAACTGAAAATTCCTTGTATAATAACTTCTGTGATTCATAAGTTCTTTCACCTTTCTGTTGGAGAAATTAATAAACTTTCAATTAAGCGAGTCTTCTCTCCGTGGGTTTCACTTTAAAACATTCCATCGAAGTGGATGGTGAATGCGAAAGGAAAGTCTGGGTGGAGAAAATGCTGGGTGCTTTTGAGGAAAACTAATGAGTGACTTTATGTTACCATGACGATGTTTAATGCTAAAATAATGCTCAATCTTTGTCGTTTTTTGCGTGTAAATTACATGAACGCGCCCAGCCATTGGAAAAATACCCTCACCATGTTAGGATTCGTGAAAATGTTGGAATTTTCCACACTGAGAAATGCCTTACAGCAATTTTTGCAAGACTTTTTGATAAAGAATTCTTCATGTGGGGGTGGAGAGTTTTGTTCTCTCACTGATAATCGCCTATCAATTTTTATGTCTTTCTCATCTTACTGGGGTATATTTTCTTCTTCTTCCTATAAAGTCATCATTTTTCTTTTCCTCGTGCCGAAGGATGTTTGCCCACTGTGAAGAATTTGTGCAAGAAGTGTGAGGTGAAGTGTAATCAATGGTCGAATGGAAAAGGGTGGGAGGATGAGGGGGGAAGGAGAGAACAATCAGTCAAGCAAAACAACCCTTAATTTACTCAATTTCTCTCTGGATGGGTGAATTTTTTTTTCGTGTGCCTTTCCACGCTCTGGGGAGAAAAAACATTGGATGGGGGTGGGGGTGGACGTTGAAGGGAAAATTGGCAGTGAGAGAGTCTGGCGGGGAGGAAGTTTTGCTGGGGCAACACGGAAAATGCCTCAATTAGAGTGCATTTTCTTCGGTGAGTTGCGTGTCGGGAAGCAGATCCCCTATTTACTCACACATTCTCTCTCGTTTTTGGTGCAAATGGCCATTGAGGAAAATGTAAACGAATCACTGTTACAATTTTCTTTATTACCAATTCCACCCTCATTACCTGATACGCCATATAGTCAACTTATGAGTGATTGTTTCTTGGGAGGACTATTTTTCTTTTAATTTTTCAACCCTCCCACTCTTTATACAAGGGGAAGACAATTTGATTGTATATGATTTGGCGGTAAAGTAATGTTAAATTTGCCACAGAAGCTCGATAATCTGACTAATTAAATTGACTTTCGATGTTTCCAATTGACCAAAATGCAATCATATTCCATCGGTGCCAATTATTGTAATGAATTCATCCACTTATATATCTAATTTCTAAATCAATTAATTAGCTATTCAGCATCATTGATGCCAGATTTCATTGATCATCAATTAATCATCCGATTTATCTCAATGTGTTGATGGGTGTACAAAATTTTACTACAATATAATTCAAATTCCGCTAACCATCCGTACGTGTAACCGTCTGTTTATTTGAAATAGAAGGCAAACGGTTGCAGATAGAAACTTCGTGTCTTCGCGGACCCCTCCTAAAATCTACCCAAAAATCATCAACAGTCTCTTAATTTTCAATTTCAGGACTCTCTAGCGGATGGATTGGTGGTATCGTTGGCTGTTGGTCTTCTGGGCCCTGCTGGGCATCCCGTCGCCACCATTCAGCGACTGCCGGGCGAATAATCTGGGTGGGAATGGGAAAAATGGTGAAACCTCCACAGTTGCCTCACGACGATGCAAAGTCACAGAGTTCCCATGCGAGAACGGTGGATGTGTCCCGCTGGCCAAGTACTGTGACCAGAAATTCGACTGCTCAGACAGATCCGATGAGCCTAAATTGTGCACAGGTCAGTTATAGAGATTTTCCATTCGCCTCTGGAGACTCATGTTCTCAATTTTTCTGCGCCTTTCCCCACTCTCTTTTACTCATGTTCTGGGGAGAATGGATGGTGAAAGAGTGCCAGAAAGACAGATGAGAAGAAGAGAGGGGTGTGAGAGGATCAATTGAAAAGCTCCCCATATCTTCTTCATTTTGACCCATTCTATATTTGGGTAAAAGTTCCCCCCTCCTCTCTCGGCTCATTTTCCATCTTCCGCCCAGCCCAAAACGTCCCAACTATCACTAACACTCTGTGTTTTTCCAAAAAACCATAAATATTCCAGTGTGCAATCGAACATTGTACGGCGAAGTGGGAAAGACTTATGAACTCGATGTCCGGCAACCGAAGGAGCTTCCATTTATTTGTGATTTCAATTTCACTGCTCTGGGCAACGAGCACGGAGACATAATCCAGGTAAGAGGGAGGGCCACACCATATGCTTCTGAGTGGATTTTTCAAAGCCCGAAAAACACATTTATTTTGGGACGAGGAGATGCACCTCTTTTGCTGCATGAATTACAGAACGGATATATATATCAGGTCACAGCAGATTTTTCCCACGTGAATCTTTCAACAAGGAGCTCTGGCTTCATTTACAGGCATTCGGGGGGAGAGGCTGTCATGGATGATTGTCTGGCTAACGATTGGGAAATAGACAGGCTCAAGTTGTATTTATACATGAGAGATCCTGGTCAGTATAGGAATCAAGGGGTGGGTCACTGTTAAGGGACTCTCGTTTCTCGGGTTTCGAGAAACTTTTTAAAAACTTTAAAATGCTTCATTTACACGCCAGATCAGTTCTAAGATTTAAGCTAATCTTGAGCTTTAGGCAAACCTTGAATCTTAGACAAGCCTTAAACTAGCCTGAAGACATCCTGAAATTTAACGTTTTAAAACATTTAGGCGAAACATTTGTCGGATTTCTCAATGTTCACGAAATATTTTTCGATCTAAACGACCAGACTCAATATTAGTAACCCCTTGGTAGGAATTGAGGTTGACAATTGAATTTTAAAAACAATTACAGCTTTGGGGAAACGAACATAGCTTTGCTCGTCATTCAGTTGACGTGAGCTTCGTGTTTTCCGAAAATATATTTTCCATGATGGAATACAATGACATTCCATCGTGATTTTCCAATGTTTCTCATTTGGAAAGTTTCTTATAAAGCTTGGAAGTTCCAGAGTTTAAATAGAGTTCCAGTGGAAGATTCCATGCTTCTTTTCTTTCCAGAAATTCTTCCTTTGGAATTCCATGAATTCCAGTGGAATTCCATGAATTCCAGTGGAATTCCATGAATTCCAGTGGAATTCATGCAATTCCCGCTAGAAATCTAATGTAATTTAAAAAAATTCGGAGCCGTTTTTTTTCGAAAATCGAATATATCGATTAAAAATCGCTCTTCCTACCTTTTCAAATGCTTAGCAATTCAAATGAAAATTTAACTGACAATCGTTACTGACATGTCAGTGTATGTTGTGTTCGTTCTGTTCATATTTCACGAGAGTTAAGTAAAGAGCGGTGTCCAAAAGTGTCCAATATAATGCCCTGAGGCTGCCTGGGGGTGTATATTTGTCACTTAGAAGGTATTCCGATGCAAATCATGCAATGTCCCTCTTTTCTCTCATTCTCATCTTCGGATGCAGATCAACTTTAACAAATTCAACGTGGGCCGTTTCACGTCCTTCAAGGATACCGGCTGCCATGACGGCTCGATGGCGATCAGGGAGGCGCAATTGCCATCGTCTGGTGGTGTATGGTGTGGCACAGCCTGGGGATTCAATTCCTACTACAGTGAGACACAATCCATTAATGTGTCACTGAGATTGTGGCGTCTGCCGGGGGGCTTGACCGCTGCATCGGGTGCATCTGGTGGAAACTTTGAGTTTGCCATTTCATATAAGTTTCTCAGAAGGGGTGAGTATACAACTGACCAACATCCTCTTTGTATATTCCCATGCTATATTTTACACTTTTGCCGCAACAGTGAATCTTGTCTGCCGTAATTCACTTTGGATTAACTCTCTAGTAGCACTAGTAAAAAAAAGGGAGAAAAAAGAATGTTTTTCATACTTTGAGGGGATTTTTTTTATACTTTTAAATAAAGATTTTCATGCTTTTCAACCATTTACACTTAACCATATACTTCAGTTGAGCAACACAACTATAAATGATTCTAAATCGTTTTGAACTTTTTGCTTTAATCAAAAATGCTTTGGAAAGTATCAAAAAATACTTTCAAAAGTATTATACTTTCTTTTTTTACTAGTGCTGGGATTTTATAAATCCCATTTTCTTTACCTGATGAATAAATCTCAATGCAGGGGATGCGCTGCTGCGGAGCGACGAGGGCGCGTGGATGGGGGAGCCGGTGCCTGGCAGTTACTGCAATCGCCATCTGTATGACTGTGACCAGCGTCGTGGTGGCTGTGTGATAAGATCACCCAATTTTCCGGGCATCTATCCGAGGAATATCACCTGTTTGTACCGCATCAGTCAGCGCACCATCCCCAATGGGCTGCACGCGATGATTGTCCTCAGACAGAGTGACCGTCATAAGCTCCATATTAAGGATCAGGCGCCGCAGATGGAGCAGAACAACCGGATGCTGAGGAGTTGGGAGCAATGTGATCTCGTGCAGGACTACATTAGTGTGAGAGATGGTAAGACACTGGATGCGGCGGAAATTGCAAGATTCTGTGGTGGAGACACTCTGCCCGAGATCATCGCCAGTGGCCCCGATATGGCCATTGAGTTTAAGACGTCACCCTACGACAGTCTCTTTCACAATTTCCAAGCGCCGAGTCTCATGGGATACGAACTGGAGATTACTGTGAGTACCTAAATTTCTCTCTCCAACATCTTGATATTTTCCTTCCTCTCTAAAGACATGCTGTCATAACTTTTCCCCAATTGAAGATCAATATGAGTAACTTTGGGGATTTGGGGGGGGGAGAGTTTCTTGTTCAGTAGCTGAGGTAAATTTCTAATCATTTAATAGGATTGAATTATTGAGCATCACAGAGATTCCCTTCTCTCCGCTCTTGTTCAATTTCTCTCTATCTCATATTGCCAGTTATAAGTTGTGAATTTTCCAAATTCACAGCTCACGTGATCAAATGGAAGTTGAAGTTGCTAGAAATGAATCTGAAATCGATTCAAAATCATAATTTAACGGGTTTTTTGCCATTTACAATCCGCCATTTTGAAAGACTTTATAATATTCCCAATAAAGAATTATTCTCAATTCCATTTTTAAAACATTTAAAACACCTAAATATATCGATTAGGTGACATCAGGAAAATTGGAAAATTGTGGAAGTTTTCATTGGATTTCCAAAGGAAAAATTCCCATGGAACATCTTAACGGAATTCCATATGGATTTCCAGAGGAGAGTTCCTGGGAAACACAATGAAATGTGGTACAATCCACTGGAAATTCATATGGAATTCCACTGGACAATTCTATGGAGCAATCCAATGGAAATCCATATGGAATTCCTACAGATTGCTCCAGTAACTTTAGTGAAATTTCATGTGGAATCACATAGGACAAATCCAAACTTTTTTTAAGAGCGCTCCTATGGAATTCCATATGAAATTCCTACGAAAATTCTACTCGATATTAAAATTTCTAAGAACGTTCCATAAGAATTTCATATGGGATTCCAAGGGAGCTTTCCACATTCTTCATTTAGAGCGCTCCTATGGACTTCCTGTGGAATTCCTATGGAAAGTTCTACTCGAGAATCAATTTTCTAAGAACGTTCCAGGAACTTTCCATAGGAATTCCACAGGAACTCTCTGAACTCTTTATGTGGAGCGCTCTTATGGACTTTCTGTGGAATTCCTACGAACGTTCTACTCAGAATTAATTTTTCTTTAGGAAAGTTCCATAGGAATCCCATAGGAGATCTCCACATTCTTTTCTAGAACATTTTCCTGATATTTCTGAAAATTTGGTTTCAGTAACTTTTTTATAAGAATATCTTGAAGTTTACTGCAAGAATTTACAAAATTTGTAAAGTTTAATGTCCGAACTGTCTCCAAAATTTATCAAATTTATCACATCTTCTAAGAGATTCCCAGTTCACCAAAAGAAGAATCACAGCTCCCATAAGTCTCTCAAGCAAGAGACTTTATCATCAAGTGTTTTCCCATGTTTTATTCACGCTGAAAAGCAACTTCAAGTAATTTATCAATGAAAAAAGAATATTTCTCAACTTGTCGATGAATTTTCAATGTACCAAAGAATATCCTCAACATTTTCCATCCTGTCCCTCTTTTCCCCCATCGTATGAGGGCGGAAAAGTGTGTGAATGAGAGAGAGAGAGACTTTGTAATGCAAAATGATTTGCAAAAGTGTCTTAGGAGAGGAATCACATCGCATGTGCGTTATTTGGAGTTGCTAAAACTTTCCCACACGAACTGGTATTCATGGTGAGATCTCTCTCTCTCTTGTCCCTAAAGCTTACGCCCCAGAATGTGAGCAGATGTCTCGGGAGTTGAAGTTTAGATAAAGTACACAAAATTCCCATATATGAAGAGAAGAGAACGAGGGAGCATTTGGTGAATTGTGTCTTCCTCAACTTTTCCCAATGACTATCATTGAGTTGTCTTATCATCCCTTTTCTCTTCCTTTTTTTCTTGCGGGTGGCTTTTTTATATCTCTAATACTTTGGATTAACTTGGTGAGAAATTCAACAGTCAACAAGACTCTCACCCACTGTTGACTTTTTCGTGATTCTCCTGAGATGCCTTTTCTCTCTCTTGATTTACGCGATACGCTTCTTTTTTTTCTTTTCATCTTCTTCCGGGAAAATCCCCACAATTTGGGTGACTTTTCCGAGAATTTGGTTTCACTTGATCTCAGTTAAGGAAGTGAAAATTGCCAAGTTTCTCTCAAATTTCGTGGTGGAAGCTTATTGAACTTTTTTTCTTCCCCCGCGTTGAAAAGAAAAGGTCAAAAAGAAGAAGAGACATAAGAAAAAATTGTATTGTCTGTTTATTGAACAATACTTCGTGAGAACTTCATTTTTTCAGTTAAGCTTTCATGAGCTTTCTCTTTAAACTTTTCCGTGAATTCTCATTCGATGCAATGTTATTGTTTGTTTAGTGATGCATTATTTTCATGAATTTCACTTTCTCGATTTAAGCTCTTTTTAGCTCAAGTCTTAACTCTTCAGATGTTTGCATTAGATATTTCTTTTGTTAAAGCTAAGCTTTCCTGGTAAATGAATATCTAAGGAGAGTAAAACTCTAGCGCTTTTCCTGTAATGCCTTTATAACATTTTTTGTATGGACAAAAGCAGGATATTTCCCATGGAAAATACCAAGTTTTTTTCCTAATATTCCTCTGTTTACAAGGAGGAGATATTATGATCAGAAGTGATGTACATTTGAGAGGAAGTGCGTGTGAGAATTGGAGTGGAAGTGCTATGATAACTCAAGCAATTTTGAAAGCTTCCAAGCAAGAGCTGGAGCTTTGGGAAGTTCTTCCAAAGGCTTAGAACTTTTTTAGGGCTTTTGAAAACTTTCGGAGCTTTTATGGAAATTCCTAAATTTTGAAAAATGTAAATTAAATTAGTTGAAAGCTTTCTAAAATTGATGTAAAGCTTTATAGAAATTTACGAGCATTTAAAAATCTGAAAAATTTGCACACTTTTCGGAAGTTCACGCTAAGCTTTGAAAATTCTAGTGAGCTTTTGCAATTTTCTTGAAGCTTCGGAAAATTCTCAGAAAGCTTTCTTTGGGAGCCTTTCTTATACAGTTTTTTAGAAAGCATTCTGAGAAAGCTTTCCAACTAAAGCTTTATAAGAAACATTCTTAGAAAGTCTACTTAGAAAGCTCTAGAAAAATTTCTTAGAAAGCTCTAGCTCTAGAGCTCTATTTTTTTTTTTAGAAAGTTCTATAAATAAGCTCTGAAAAGCTTTCTTATAAAGGTCTAAAAATCTTTCTTTGAAAGCTCTAGAAAATTTGCTTAGAAAGCTCTTCTAGAAAGCTTTCCTAAAAAGGTTTCTTTCAAAGCTTTAGAAGGCTTTTGTTGGGATGAAAGCTTTTCAAAGCTTTCGAATTGAAGCTTTAGGGATCTTTTGAACAAATTGTGGAAGTACTGGAAGTGCTTTTTGACCATAATATCTCCCCCTTGATTACACAGGAAAAATTATATTCCTATAATGGACAATTCCGTTATGTGTCCTTAGGAATTCCTTAGGGAATTCCTTGGACAATTCCCTTATGTCTGTAAAAACATCGTAGAGGAGACTTGGAATATTCAAATGCATTTTTTACAAGCCTCCATAAAAATATTCCTATGGAAAAATGGAGATCTTTCCTATGGAATTCCTGTAGATAATTCGCTGGGAATCATTTTATAGGGCGGGTTGAGTATTCTTCCTCTCCAGAAATAAAAGAGAAGGTTAATACGAGTTCATATAATAAAAAATGGACTTGCTGCCGGAAAGACATCGGAAATTAGTATAGTTTTTTATTTATATTTCCACTAAAATTCCACCTACATAGCTCGTAAATCTTTCTTGAAAAATTGAATTTCCTTAAAAGAGCGCAAATGTCTTTTGCATATTCGAAGGAGAAGAGGAAAAAAAGAGGGCAACGCGGAGGAAAATGTCTGAGATGTTGATAGTTAAAAAGAATTGAAGGTGCATAAAGTTATGAGATTGTTCCTCTTGTGTCATTTCCGCTCCCGTGGACGCCAACACGTGCTCGTTTCCCCGAAAAAAAAAACATAAAGGTGAAGTACGTGAATGCAAATTCTCAGTCCTTCGTCGCACCAGACAGTCGCTGTGAATTTACGATAAATGCTTTTGAGAATCCATTTGGTGAATTGGAGTCACCGCGACACACACTGCCGCCCAACACCCTGTGTCGCTACTACTTCCAGGGGCGACATCATGAGACTGTATGGATATCCTTTCTCAAGTATAATTCAGCTCTGGACACGAGTGCAGTGTTCGAGGCGCAGTCAGATTGTGCTCCACAGCTCAGGATATGGGATGGAAAACTGGTTACGAGCAATCGAAGTCACGGTATTATCCCAGCAACTGACAAAGACATTTATTCTTTCCAGATTAACAATCATTTCGTTACATTAGGCTCCCAGTATGACTTCACGCCCAATTCGAGTCTCCTGGCCGAGATATGTCGCGAGGACGTGCCCAAGCTCTGCTCCAGGTCGCTCATCACAAAACGCGCCAGACCATGCACGGCTGATGGTGAGTTGATAAAATCTGAACTCTTTTTCCAACGTATAACTCATTCAAACTTTAAAAATGACCTGAAGTTGGCTGAGATCCAAAAGAACAGGGATTTGTGTCTCCGTTATGAATGGATCTGCTTAGATGAGTCAATAGGCTTTTATCAATAGCCTTTTAGAGTTTATTTATTGAAAGATAACAAATATATTAAGTATTCTAAATAATGGTAAGATGACAGAAGAAATTTACGTCATTGTGCTGTCAACAAATGTCAAGTTGACTCACAGTTCCTTTTTGACACTTGACAGCGACGCGAGGGAAACAGTTTTGGCCAAATTTTTCGCGGGAAATACATTTTCAACGCCTGAAGATGTCGGGAAATTATAATGGAGTGTCTAATGAAGTTAATTTCCCAAAAAAAAACCGTATAATTTGTCTATGTAAAGGCGTCTTAACGAAGGCGCGATATTTCTGCAAAACAGTGACATATTTCCTACTTGAGCGATATCTGAAAGTGTATTGGGGCTTTTTAGGGCCCCATTCATCTTTAAAGTGAATTTCTGCTGGGTTTTTATGTGAAAATGAAGGAAAATTCATCCCAATACGATTGAGGTTATGTTAGCTTTGTCAAAAATGGCGGAAATCCATTGACAAGCCATTGCCAGGAACTGGCATGGCGTCAAATATAAATTTTTGAATGGATTCAGCTAACTTCTGCTCATTTTTTCTCCAAAAGCCTTTTCAAGCTTTTAGAGCGGTATTTTTTAAGCCAAGACACAAACCCTCCTTTGCTGGTTTTCTGCCAACTTCAAGTCAATAGAGAGATTTGAATATAATACGTTTTAATAAGTCAATTGACAACTCAATTTGCGAAACTGAAAGAATTTCTCAAGAAGTAATAGTTAAGAAGTGAAAAGAATTATTGGAATGGAGTTAATCAATGAAATGCAATGAATTTGCAATCAATGAAGGAAGTAGAATAAAGTTGGAGAGAGAGAGAATCACTCTATATCAATTAACGATGGAGGGTTTTATGCAAAATAAGATCCTTTCTTTTGCTGCATTCGCATATAAAATGAAATATTTCTGAATTACCATGGAGAGAGTGATATAGCGACAGAGAGTGAAAAGTCCTGATGGCAAACTTATACAACCACCCTCACAACGGAACTCTTCTTCCACCCAGCGTGGTGCTTATTTAATTGTTCACAAGATATTACCACTCCTTTGCTCATTGCGAAAACTTTACCATGCAAAAATCTGGAGAGAGTGAAAAGTTTCTCTTTCATAAAAGACAGATTTATATATGGTTTGCATCTCTTCCTTCACTAACATTTTACGCAGATTCTTTTTTTATTCTTATGTCTGTGCGAAAAAAAACTAAAATCTTTTTTCTTTCTTTGACTCGTCAAGGAGTTTGAGTGTCTGTTTGAGAAAAAAAATTGCAGTTTGCAAACTGAGCTGTAAAATTTCTCAGATGAAATGCCAAAGCAAAGAGGAATTGTTTTGCGCTAGAGACTTTATCCAATCTATTCAACACTACAAGTCTTTTTGGGGGTTGGGGAGGGGGGAGGAGGAAGTAAGGGAAAATGCACTTTTTCCATTCCACAATTCTCATAGTAATAAACAGAATATATACTAGAGAAATTTTTCACAAATTCGACATGTCAAAGTTTCTTCTCGGGGGAACATTGCAATGGATATTTTTAGCTGTGAAAGGGAAAAGTAGAGTGTTGGAAGAAAAATTGAAGTGCAAGTTGAGAGGAAATCCTGGAGACTTGTCGCTCTGTAGACAAGACGATTTTATACATATCACTCACATATATAATTCTGCTGAATCTTTAAATAGAGGAGAGATGGTGATATTGCAGAGAATAATTTAAATCTTGAATTTAAATTGGGAGAGTCAAAAATGAGAGTGATTTATTTTAAGATTCCGAAAGGATTCAAATAAGTTTTATGGGAAAAATTAATGGTCTTTTGATTATCCCAATCACTTTTTAAGTTTTAAGTCAGTTTGAAAATTAAAAACAGTCTTAATCTGTAAACCAGACTTAAATTTTAAATCAGATTTAAGTTAGCTTTAAGCCAGCCTTATGCCCCGCATACACTTGGGGTTTAGCCTAGGAGACTTAGCGGCTAAAACGGGGCTTCTACTGTAGTCTCCTCGGATCGCGCCTAGCCTAACCATCAGAACAACTTTCTAAGGAACTTCCTTTGCCAAACGCAGGTCTATCGAAGCCCTGGGCCTCGTTTTAGCCACTAAGTCTTCTAGGCTAAGCTCCAAGTGTATGCGCGCCTTTACGCTTTAAGCCAGTTTCAAGCTTAAAACCAGTCTTAATCTGTAAACCAGACTTAAATTTTAAATCAGATTTAAGTTAGCTTTAAGCCAGCCTTATGCCCCGCATACACTTGGGGTTTAGCCTAGGAGACTTAGCGGCTAAAACGGGGCTTCTACTGTAGTCTCCTCGG
>CAKKOB020001046.1:0-28864 GCA_918844115.2 Phlebotomus perniciosus | reverse complement strand
GAATTTCGAAGCCCAACCCTAAATTCAATTCACCGGGGGTGCGTGTGCAGATTGAAGCACGAGGGAGAAATGTATTGAAATTTTTTGTGGTTGAATTTCAGCGGGGAACGAAAAGGTGGAGCTTTTATGTACACGTTTTTTTGCGCTTCTCTCTCTCGCTTCTCCATCCCTGGGATGTTGTGAGGGAATGAAAGTCCCCTTCTTGCTCACTGTGTGTGGACGTTTTTCAGCAATGTTGGCTGTTATCAAGAAATCACAGTTGTTGTATTTGAAAGAACTGGTTTTTTATTTATTTACTTCCACATTTTGTTGAAAAGATCCCCAAAGCTCCAATAAGAAAGATTTGATGAGCTTTCAGCCTATCAATTTTATTTCTACACAGTCTTCTGAAGCTTTTTAAGAAAGCAAGAACTTTCTAAGTATCTATGAAAACTTTCTAAAAATGCTTTTTAAAAAAGCTTTGTAAGAAAACTTTTTAAAAAGTTTTTCTATGAAAAGTTTCTAAAAAGCTTTCTAAAAAAATTTTATAAAAATGCTTTTTTAAAAAGCTTTGTAAGAAAACTGTCTAATAAAGCTTTCAAAGAAAACTTTCTAAAAAGAAGCTTTCTAAGAAAACTGTTTAAAAATGCCTTTTTAAAAAAAACTAGACAGGTTTCTAAAGTTATTTATGAAGTGCTTTTAAAGCTTTCTATTAAAGCTTCAAATGCTTCTATATGATTTTCAAAATAGCGAGAACTTTGAAAGTTCTAAAAATTATTCGAAAGCTTTACAAATTTTACATAACTTTAAGCTGCAATTTTAAGTGCTCGAAAATTTCTGTAGAGCATACATTAATTTTAAAAAGTTTTTTGCTAATCTAGCTACATTTTTCAAAGTTAAGGAATTTCTTAAAAGCTCCTGAAAATTTTCAAAAAGCCCTGATAATCTTACTAAGAAGAACTTCCCGAAGCTTTAGCTCGTGTAAGCTTTCAAAATTACTTCAGTTATCTTAACACTTCCACTCCGCTTCTTAAATAAAGCTCACGTTCACTTCCATTCAAATATACACCACTTCAGATCATAATATCTCTCCATTGAAATTTCATAGAGTTATTAGTGTATTTGTATAGAGATGCTGTCACTGTCAGGAGATACATCACTAACTCTATTATGGAATTTATTTTATTCTGTATTTTCTATTGGCTCAAATTTAAATCACAAGCCTCCCAACCATGCCAACCTTCCCCTGATATTTTTTGCCATCTTTTCGCGCTGCGAGGGTGTGTTTGAACTCCGGGCCAAATGGGAGTTTAACGTGCTCTCAATCCAGCGACAAGGGTAGGTATGACGAGGGTAAGAAGAAGCTCTGCGCCACTAAATCAATAAATGACGAAAATTCTTTTTTCCATCCCTCTCTGTCTCGCCCTGCCATACCCTTATCGATGTATGAGGAATTGTGTACGCGTCTTTTGCCATTTCTCCCAATCACATCACAGCCCTTGACAGATTGACGATTGCGGAAGGGATGGGTGAGTGACAAAAAAAAATCGAGGGATGATTCTGCTGTGCCTGTATTGAACTGTGGGGTGGACTTTTTTTCGGATTCGATTTCCACCCTGGATTTAGTGTGGCTCCTGGGCGAGAGATAGCGTTCGAATGGGATCACAATTGGAAAAAAAATCATGCCATCATCCCTCCTGAAGAGTCCTCCATTTTATACCATCTCGCAATCCAACTGGAATCCCAGCGAGCATTAGCAAGAAATTATATTTCACGTGTTAATACAAATGAGATGGCAGACACAAGAAGAGGAATTAGTTGCCATGAGAAACGACTTGGATTGTCTTATCGGAAGGAGATTATTTCGGTAATCACAGAGATTTACAGCAAGCAATTACGTGACTTTTCTCCAGGGACAGAGACATTGGTAAGGAATTAGACGAGTATTACAAGAAAGTCCCGAGAGTCTCAAATCGCCTTCCTACAGCATAAATCAGCAATTAACGAGAAGTTGATAAGAGAATATAATTGAAGGAATAATAAGATGAAGAAAGAAATAGAGATGATACTTACATTAAATCCATATAGAATTTATTGTTTAAGTAATTAAACAAAATAAAATTAATTGCTTATAAGGAAAAGCTTGAAATTCAATTTCACGTTTTAAATCTGAGAAAGACTTTTGTAACTCTTCATCAAATTATTTAATAACATTTCTTATTATTATACAACATAGATTTTACAGAGTTGTCAGTCAAATGATTCAAATAAATCAAACGATTTTTGATAAATTTCCAACGGAATACTGTCCACTAAAGCACCACAATTTTTTTCACCAAATCTCTGAAAATCCCAATTCAATGAAATAATAAATATATCCTACAAAACCCCTATATAATTCAACAATATTTATTCGTGTCGCTAAAGCTCATGTGGTGAATAATTTAAAATTATTTGCATTATTGATTTATATAATAAATCGAAAACTTGTAATCTCAATGTAGCTTTTGTATTTGTCGATGGATTATAAAAATAAAAATTTCATAGACAGATCCCACACAGTCCCCAAAAATAGAGGGGGTGGATCACCCGACGGAATCCACCAGCAAAGATGAATTCCCGTCGGAGATTTTGGATGCTTCTTCTAAACGTAAGGCAACACAATTAGAAGGAAGTGAATTCCGATGAGACACCATCGATCAGCATTATTCAACCCCAAGTTCAATAAACCTTCATTGAACATCCGCGGAGGGTTGATCGATTTCTGTAGCGAATAATTAGGGATATTCCCCGGAGGTCTCCTTTAAAATTCCGCCAAAACAGAGCGAGAGAGAGAAAAACCAGGAGGTTAATTAATTCAGTTGACCTTAATACACAATTTCTCCCTCCTCGGCTGCACAAGGATCAACAGGATGTGCTAATAAATCGTGAAAATGAGAAGGAAAATAAACAGAGAGCGTGGGTGGGGGGTGGTTGAAACTTAAAATTCCCCGGCGCAACTCATCGTCCTTCGGCGGCACTTTGGCCTTGCCCCCCAAAAAAGGCACATAATTACATTCGTTAAGCGCACGGTTGTGTTCTATTTTATTCATTAAACTTCCACGCCGTCGTCTCGACGCGGACGATGGACCGTGGGGGCGTCGGGGTGGGCCACTGAGTCAACTTTGTCGGGGCTCAAAGCCGGGGATGGAAAGAGTTCTCAGGAGGGGTGGTGGGTGGTCGCATTGGCGTAGGTCAGGCCATTAATTGCCAAAGTCTCAGCTTTAAAATGAGCGCCTGTGTCGGTGGTGAAATGAGAGGCAGCCAGCACCGAGGGTGCCCCGACTCCCGCCGCCCGGAATAAAAAGTGAAATTAGACCAAGAAGTGAAAACTCTCACTCTGGGTAGGAGGGTGTCTTTTTTTTCTTAAATTATTTCCTATTCTATAGATATGGTGCTTTAACTTTGAGACTTTTCTCGCACCCACTTTGCACCATTCACTCTCATTATGCTCCAGTTCTTTTTTCTACTCACTGCTACTCACTCTATGAACTATTTCTTAACTTACTTTTACAAACTGGGTTTGTCTATACCTTCAAGTTTGAGATGGTGTATTTTTTATCTCATTAACAATTAGCTTTTATGTGCAAGCAAGGACTTTCAAGTTCATCTGGAAGTTCTTGGAAAAGTGTTATGAGGTATAGCTTTCATATCTATCATTATAAGCCTAACCCTATAAGCCTATGTCTCAAAATAGCTCAAATTGTTAAAGGAAAATTCTTATTTCAATAAACCAAAAATCTAATAAAAATAAGCAATATTTATGTGCAATTATGTATACCTATAAAAAAGTATATCAATTTAATCCTCTGAGTAACAACAAGTCTTAAATGACTCATGGATAGGTATAACTTTAGTTCAGAAACATTTCCCGTTTCTGATTTCTTACAAATTGATTTTTTTCAAAATTATTTTGGGATTTAAAAAAAATACTTCTGAATCCAGAAATAAATTCCGGAATAAAGGCAAATAAACTTAAATTTAGCCAAAATTTAGACAAATTGTCATAAATGTTGCCTAAAAATAGACAAAACAGTTAGAGATTCGCCTAAATATAGACAAATTGTGGAAGTTGTATCAAACCTTAGCACATTCCTTGAATTGTAAAAAAAAACTAAATATTCTGCAATTTACCATTTTTATGTGACATGACCCCATGTAGTTTAATTATACTTTCCTATAATTAGGAAAACAGCCCCCAAAGCGGATAGAATGTAATTTCGGAAGTGCAAAAAGGAGCTTTTGAAAATTAAATGTGAAATCTCACTGAGAATTAAAATCACCCAGCACGATAATCTCTCATCTTGGTCGTAAAAACCATCCAAATGCATGACACAGCGACTCGACGGTTCGTCTGAGCCTTTTAGAGAGGACATTCTAACCCTTTCTCACGGGTGAATGTGATAAAAAAAAATCCGTGAAAAAATTAATTGTGCATTATCTAGAGAAAGGGGGAGAACATCAGAGGCAGAACCACGGAAGGTACTAGCAAAGGGTCCTCATCTTTTTTTGTCACTCTCACTTCCACGACATACGATGCGTTTCCCATTCGTGGTGGAGACAAAAAAATCGCCGTTTTTATTATTAAATATTCAAATGAAGGCCTCGTTGGCAGAGACACAGCGGATCTGGGGAATAATTTCAATTCGTCGCACTCACGGGATGAAAATGAAATATAAATAAAATTAGACGGTGAAACGTACAAAAACAACACCTTTACACAAAACCGGAATTAAACAAAATATATTCATGGGTCGAGGGGACGCCGGGGAGGGGTTACCTGGGTGGAAAAACAACCTCAGGAAGGTAGATGAAAGATCGAGGATTCATTCGCATCTTGATCTTCAGCGATAGGGGTTGAAATCGTCGGATCTTTATAGAAAAGGAAGTGAAAAGGGATTTTCTTTTTCAACTGGAAGGAAGGCATGATTAGAGATAAGTGACTAAAAGTGTCTGAAAAGTGAAGAAAATTCCTGGCTTGTGATTCGAATATAAATTAAAAAAAAAGAAGTTTTCAGTGCTCATATTTCTTTAGCAAAACAATTTTTCTGCGCGTTTTCATTTTTCAATTTCCTGACAACAATGAGTGAAAGAAAAGAAATCCTTCATCGACAAATTATGCCTCAATTTAGAAGGTATCTCTCAGTACAACAAATTAAAAGCGGGTCAGAGTTTCTCTCTCTCAGAAGAAAATTACTCTCGGAAGTCGGAAAAGACTTCGTTGGATGAAGGAGCAAAATGAAAATTTAATCAATTTGTTTTACGCTCGTTAGACTTAAAGAGGTTTTCCTCAAATTTGCATCATCGCCTTCCAACTTTGTTTGGGGTCACGGCGACAGAAGGCGTAACACCCCCCAGGAGTCGATTTAATTCGAACACCTATCGAATAAATTAGTGAGGAAGCCAAATGGAAATCTGGGCGTTTTGGTTCCATCGATGAAATGAGATGAAGATTGCAGAGAAAAATTACATTTTAATATAATCACATACAAGCCCAGCGTATTATTGAAATTAATGCGAAAATCCGGCAAAATGATGAGTTTCATTCTATGCATTTGGGATTCCAGAGGCGGGAGGGAGAATAAAAAACTCCACATCCTTCTGGCGAGATTTCCTCCTGAGACGGTGTATAATATTGAAAATTGAAGGCTTTTCTCCTCCGATAGACGCCACGAGAGAGAATAAATTTCTTTTCATAAGATGCACAACATTTCGCTGTGGATAGAGAGTATAAAAAAAAGAAAATATATAAAATTCTCCATCGAACCGAGAAGAAGGATTTAGTTTCGCCCGTGTTTTATATTCAGGTTTTTCCCTCTCCCGCCTCGGCGTCATTTTTCCACCCTCTCTCGCGGCGCCCACCCCAATCGCGCGGTTGGGAAACTTTCAACAAAGATGGCCGCCTTGTTGGGCTTGTTCATCCACCAGCTCAGAACAAACATCTATGTGTACTCTTGGAAAGCACCTTCAACACACACAGAGGAACCGCCACCCTCCCGAATGGTGGGTGTGTGCGCGCCTAGCAATTGTATTTTCATGGGGTGGCAGCCACGGGGCGTTCAACTTGCCCATTTTTATGCGCCACATGGCCCTTGTTTCGCCACCAAATTCAATTATATCTCCACGATACGCTGCACAATTGATTCAATTTGGTCATTTTTCAATTTTATGCGTTGTCAGTTTAAATGGGTTTTACATAAATTTGCCCAGAGTATCTTGAAATGACGCCAAAAGAATTAACGGGTTTCTGCCAAAATTTATGATTGATGTTCCATTTAGATAATGGTAAAATGATTTTTGAGGAAAGTCGCTTGTTTATTGTTTTTTTAGGAAATCTTATAATTTTATCTTTTTAATAAATTGTAAAAAGAAAACAATTGACGAAAGTTGTTTTAAAAATGAGTATTCTAATAGCTTTTTATTGGATCATCTGAATACTTTTCAACTTCTGGTAGTTCATTAAGTCCTGACGCATTGGTATAGGGGGGAAACGGGACAATTTTGTCCGTGGGGCAGTGTTGTTTTATGAGTTTTTCAAATATAAAAAGGGTTTTTAAAATTTCAGTGTTTATTTTATAAGTTTTTCTTATATATTTTCCTATGAAATTTTAAAAAACTCTTTTTAAATTTGAAAAACTCATAAAACAACACGGACAAAACTGCCCCGTTTTCCCCTATCCTCTTATAGAGAAATGAATAGTTCGGCTTTCAAATCAGAATTTAACTGTAATTGTTGGTTTTACTAATCAGTTCTCTTTTTAGCTGATTTAAACCCTTGAAAAACAGTTTCAAGAGAATTTCTTATCTAATATCTTTATTTTTTGTGATTATCAAATTAGTTTCTATACCAGCAAATCTTGAAATATAAAATAATTCTTACGATTTCAACATCACCAAATATATAGGTAAAAGTTTCGTTTCTTTTATTCTTATTTAATAGATTCATTAAACCTCGGTCAAATACCAATAATTCAAAGAATTCAATCGATTTTCTTCACTTCCTCTTAAGAAAACTTATCTTATTGCAATTTCTGAAAAACAAGGGCTTTTTAACGACCTTTAATACATAAAACATAATCATAAATTCTACCTAAATTGATTAGTATTTCCCTTCAATTAATTTTTTCCTTAACAAAACACTCAATAGAATCAATATTATAAAGTGGATATTATACCTGACAATCTCTGCCAATCTTTGCCATTTGAACGCCCCTCGTGATGAAATTTGCAAAGGATGTGAGGGAAATTTCGAAGCTCTGGCTGAGGGTTGTTTTGGGGTGAAACATCGAGGGGGTTGAAATGAAAAACTTGGCACACGTCACTTACCCCCACTTACGCTTTTTTTCCATCATTCTCCTTCTTAGTTTCTTTTTCGTGGCGACGAATATAGATTTTTCCACGTCCGCGCGCCTCCAAATCGCTTTTGCAAGCCTCAACCCCTCACATCTGGGGCTCGGCTGCTTGGGGGTTGGAAATAAGGCACGAAAGAAAGAACCCTTGAGAACATTTGACGACGCTCTCCTCGTACAATTTATGCTCCAACATACAACAAGCGGAGTCGCTGGTGGGATCGTAAAAAAGGGGGGTGGTTGGTTGGGAAAGAATATCTGTGGACGCGCAAGGGCAAATATAAGGGTTACCAATGGCAGCTGCAGATGATTCCTCCAACGAAGACGCTCCCCAAAATTAAATTTACTAGAATATCGGTAGAGTTTTTCCTCTCCCACCACCCCCAGCGAGATGGAAGACTGAATAAATTACATATTTTCATGTGAATGTTTTTTTCCAACCACGTTCGTCACCCCAAAAAGACTTTGCATGGAAATTTCATCATTCCCTCTCATCTCACGTTGATCCCAAAAACTCCGGAAAGGGGTTGATTTTCATCCCCCTCTCTCCCATTCACTGAAATTAATTTTACTATTGGAAAACTTTGTGCCACAATCTCCAAGGCTTGCAGACATTGTACGGCATCGGGTGGCAAAAAAAAACCCGACTATGTTGAAGGAGAGAGAGAAAAAAAATTCCTATAGAAAGTGTACAAACACATTCCATTAAATTGTTGAAATCATTTTGTATTCATATTCAAATTAAAGTTCATGACGGAAGGAGAGAGTTTCGCTGGGTGGAAAAAGAATTGGTGAGAGTAGAAAAAAAAGTCCATGGAACAATTAACGGGGATGTTCTACGGAGAAATTTCTCAGCCAAGGCAAAAAGAGGGAGACGGCAAGAAAAGCTGAATGGGAAATTCAATTAAAATTTGTTTGCATTCACCACCCTTGAACTCTTCATGGTGGAGAATTTGCTCACCATTGAAGAAGGTCAAGATTAATTGAGGCCACTTATAAAAGACTGAAACATTTTCGCACAGTAGAGCGAAAGTTTTAAATTAAGTGAAAGTTTTATCTCATGCTTAAATAACCCAAGGAATTTATTTATGGTTGGTTGTATTATAGATAAAAGAAAACTTGAATGAATTGGTATTTGATTTACTAATTAGTCTAAATTTAATCTTAAAATATACTAGAATCAATCCTGTTTTACTCTAAACTTTGCCACCAGGTTTTGGTTACGCTAAATGCAATCTTACCTCATTTGAATTAATCCAACTGATACTCCAAGAATAATCATAAAGTATATAAAATTTATCCCATTTTTTATCTTTTTTTTTAACTAAAAACTTTGATTTTAACTTTCGAAAATTTAATTTTTAGTAAATTTATAACGTCTGTTAGACGGTAATAGACAAGCCAATGTTTTTAGGGACTTTTTAGCAAAGAACAATTTACTCTGAAGAGTTTATTACGCTTAACACTTAAAAATAATTGCTAAATTTACCACCCCTGGCGATTTCATCAATAAGATCCAGAGGATAAGCCGCCGCACAACCTCAATCTTTCTCTAATAATTAATTTGAATCCATCCAAAGAAGTGACTTTAATCAGGAAGCTGACAACTTCCGAGACAGACACTTCCGAGGTGCAAAAGACACGCAGACAAATTTGTAATTTAACTGGGTGTTGACAGAGTGAAGCAGAAATTTAAATTTCAACCCTGGATGAGAATTAAGAGCGAGAATTTATTAAAGCAGCAGTTTCCATTAAGCTAAAACAACGTGCCAAGTGCAGAGTTTTTGGCGGGAAAATCGATGAGGATCTTCTCTTTTCGCCAAATGAGTCACTTTAATAATTGCACTTTACTCCTTATAGGTAGGTAAATAAATTTGTCACCAACTGAAAATTCCATTACATCTACGAGAAGAAAATATTAATAATGGTTGTATGCATGAATATTCTTCTACTCCCATTTCAATAAATTTCCCTCAGCCACACAAGAAGTTGAAATAAATTTATTTTTTCGCAATTTTGTTGTACAGTATAAAAGGAGATGCGGAGGAACTTCTTTGGAATGCTGAAGAGAGATGAAAAATCTACTCAGGGAAAATTCTATATCCTTCGTCGTTCTGCATATTTATTCTCGCGTAATTGGCATTCGAAGAAGAATGGCTTAGCTCCTTCACGTCTTCGTGCTTCACCCCTTGGATTCGACATGGCGAAGAAAAAAAAATTTCACTATATATTGCTTCGTCATGAGTGTATGACAGAGCAAATGGCGAAAAAAAAGTTTCTTCTACTTTTTCCATCCGCCACTCTCTCATCCATCGCGGCTCCAGTTTTTTTTTGCTCGCCTCCTTTCGACAGCAAGGGGCACACACATCCCAGGCGATTTGTGAGAAATGACGGGGAATATCCTGAAAATGAGTGCTCAATATTTTTCTGAAAACCCCGGGAAAGTATTACTGTGGAGTGCAAGGGAAGAAATGGGGGTGAATTTTGAAATTGTAGCACTACAAATGGTTTCAAGCTTCCTTCTTATTGGAGAAGGATATTTTTTTTATTTGAATATTAAATGTATTGCAAAATTGAAAAACTGGTTAGATATGGGCATTCTTTGAGAAGTTCTTATTATTTTCCTTCGTATACCTAACTGTTAGGGATTGATGAATCATTCTCAGGATGGGGCAGTTTCGGACGAAAAAAAGGCTTTCGATTTCAAAAGAATTTATGAATAAGACGATAAAGTTTTTTGGAAATCTTTAGGGCCTTAATAAAAGAGTTTAGTCGCAGCCGATGTTTAATTCAATTCAATTCAAACTTTAAATAAAAATATTTTTAGGTATGGAAACTCCTATTTTCCTCCAGAAATTTTCACAAAATATACATAACGATTTATTTGCCCCCTGTTTGGGCAAAAAAAATCTTTCATGAGCCTTAGAGAAAATCCATCCCCATGTGGTTACTCTCAGTTGGAAAATTCGCGTATATTTCGTCGTCGGGCATACAAAGAAGCGCCCGCCTCGCATTTCCTTCACCCCACTCCCGGTTTTTGGGGTGAATCCCCGGGAAAAAGTGGAAAAAGCCCGGGAAAGTAGAGCTCATGTTTTTCTCTGCCTCGCCTCTCGCCCCTGTGGCATCTCCTCACATACAGTGGAGTCTCGTAAATAATTTTTTTGTGCCATATCCAATCATGTTGGCACACCCTTATTCCGGTCTTCGCCAAAGCCTCCACCATGAGCGCGCACTTCGATGATCCCCCCGCGCCGAAGGTGCCGCGAATTTCACTAGGAAATGTGTTTTTTCTCCCTCGCATGTGTATTGTGTTATTCCACCATCCCCCTCGCATCATCTCATGGCGTCAGCCCCGTGGAAGGGAGGGTTTCTGCTGATGCCATGTTGAAGGAAAATTCGTTCTAAGACGAAAATTGAAGAATGGGTGGTTTCTTCACTCCCTCCGCTTTATCCATCATCTTACGAACATTTTCTTTTATCATTTTTTCCGCAGCTCCCACCCTCGCATGGTTCCACTTTGGCTATGGATGTGAATTCACAAACATCATCCATGTGCGATCGTGCAGTGAAGCTATATTTTCATCCCAGAGTGGAAAGAAAACAGGGGAGGTTTTTCCAGGGTCAATACCAGTAGAAATAGCCAAAATAACAACAGATTTGGTATAGATTAGTTAGAAGGATGCAAATGGTTTAAATTACAAGAGAAATTGATTCTGCAATAACGAGTTTTAATTTGAAACACCTAAAGAAAAAAACTGTATCTCGAGGTAATTTTATAATCCAGTGAGTAAACATGCAAATGAGTTTCACAAGACTGTTTTAAAAATAAAGCGCTTAGAGCTATTTTCAAGTAATTCTCAACAGATTGACTGAATTAAAAAATACCTTCGTATAATTTAATTAAATATTGTGTTATTTTTACATCTAAAAGAGAGAAAAACATTTTTCCAAAACAGTCTTGGGATTATTTTTCCTCTTACACTGTCTTTTCTTTGTTTTTCAGGACATAAAACATTATATGGGAAAGAACTTTTGGGGGGCGAAACAATCAATTATGGGCCAAGAGGAGGATGCAATAAATCGCGTGAAAGTGTTTGCCGTCCCTGAAACGTGATCCGTGGCCGCCCATCCAGAAGCACCATCCTTCACGCGAGAGAATTTTCCATATTTTCCATATAGCCAAACCGCTAAAGAAAAAAAAGGGAGATGAAGGAAAAGGCGATCCCACCCCATCGAACCCTGCACAATCCCACCATGTATGATGATGAAAAATATTGTGCTTTAGAGTGTGGTAATGGTTATCTTTCATTTTCGGCGAACATTAAGAAAACCCCCGCACACACATTAATCATTGTCAAGAAATTTTTATACTTATGCGCACACACAACGTCTCCCAGGATCTGCTTGGTAACATTCGAGTCATCATCCCTGGCGGAATCACCCGCGGAAAAATCCCACCCACTTGAGTGGTATAGAAAAATTATTCGACATAGAGCAAAAAACAATTTTTTCCTCCGTTGTAGGATGTTTTTACCATCATCTCTCCTCTGGCGTCTTCCGCGGAAACACCAAATCCCACTGGTGAGAGCTTTTCAATTTGCAGAGAGTTAGATTTTGAGGTAGTCAATGAAAAAATTAAAAGAGCTTTACAAAAAAAGTTCCAAGTAATTCAAAAAGTCTGGAGACTGAGGTTGCAAACCCTTTGGCAGTAGTTTTTGAATTTAGTTGTTAAGATTATGGATATGGGAATCTATTACCAAGATCATATCTCAATTCAATTTTATGTAAATTAATCTTTACAAAGTATTTTACCAAAAAAATGTTATTTCGTTGATGACAAACCTAAAAACAAACAAAGTTTGTAGACAATTTGTAAAGTTTGTACATTTAAATGTTCGTAAAAGTTTAAATGTTAAGTTTTCGAATAAGAACTAGATTTAGTAAACCCGAACTGATTCCCAATTTGGTTCTCGTATAAGAAATATAGGTTTCTAAACCATAAGTTTCCGAATTAGGTTTTCTATTGAAAATCAGGTTTACCGAATCCAAAGCAAGTTTAATAATTAGTTTTTGCATAAAAACTAGGTTTAGTAAAGCCGAACCTAGTTTCCAAAGTTAGTTTTGGAATACGAACTAGGTTTATTAAACACAAACCTAGTTTTCTATAACCGGTTTTAACCGATTCAAAACCAGTTCAAATCGTTTTAGGATTCTAGGAAATCCAAAGACCTTTTCAATTGAGTATCAACATTTTAAGTTTAAGGCGAGTAAAATCTTTGAAATAAGAATTCCAAATTTTTGACCTAGAGAAACCGTTAAATGCTTTGTTAAAATATTTTGTCAATAATTTGTTAATTCAACAAACAAAAAATTTTACAAAATATGTTGACTCAAGTTATTTGACAAAAATGTTGGTTAAAAACAATAAATTTTGGCAAAATTGTTCATTGAACACACTTTTACAAAACTTTTGTCATTTTTATATGGGGAATGATAAATTTTTACAATCAATTTCTATCAGAGTTACCAGCCCTACTAAGCTATTTATGGTTTTGAATAAGAAAGAAAGTTTGAAAGAAAATCAATAAGTTCTTCAATTCTTTAAATTTAATAAAAAAAAAATGGTATTATCATCACTCAAATTCTTAGCTATTTACGAACCTGGAAAATAAATTGCCTACGAATTTTAAATTTAAACAATTTTTATAAAATTGTTTTTTTGATCTTCAATTTTGCATAATTAATTTTTAATCTTATCAATTATTGTCTGTCTCAATTACAGTATTTGGCAAATCCTTGTAGGAGGATAATCTGTAAAAAGTACAAGGCAAGGCAGGGAACCAGAAAAATGTGCCACATCGTCAATGTGAAAGAGGAACTGTGTTTTGGACAGTTAATAAAAATTACACAAAGGCGTTGCTTTTATCTTGCGTGAATAAAAAACGAAGATAAATTTCATCTTTCTCCTCGCACAGCAAATAAATAACATACACGCGAGGAGAAAATGGGATGCCAAAGTGATTCAGCACGACAAGAGAAAAGAATAATAAAAGACATGGAACATCTTTTATGAAGCTCACCCATCTAAATTGCAAATTTATCATAACCACTCTCTCATATTCTCCTCTCAATCACCTTATAGAGCCATTTATTGCATCCTCGGGATGTGAAAAGGGGAACCCTTTTGGCTCTTCAGTCACGGATTCCATCTCGAGGCATCCTCGAAGGCTCTCTCTCTGGGTAACTTTTCGCACCCCACAATAATGAGAAGAATCATCCCAGGGACCTTCTCAGCACAATGCCAGGATAAACATCGACAGTCATATGCAAAAGGACTCTCGATAATTGACATTTTCCATGGTTGAGGGTTTCCAGGAGATTCCCAGACCTTCACGCAAGAGCATCATTTGCATGAATTATAATTTATTGGGAGACACAGCAGAAGATATTTTGCCTGTGCTGGAATTTTAAATCCCTTCTTGATCACGTTAGAGCGTCAAGGGCATATTTTCAAGAGAGCATTTACATATTTCACACCGAATACAAATAAATTTTCAAATGGATTTTTCACACGAAATGCTATGCATAATTTGTAAGTAAAGCCTCACTGCTTGGGAAAACAAGAATATAAAATATTTTTTTCGAAAGATATAATAAAAAGAAAATCTCTGTTATAACGTGAAGTTGGTGGAAATTTTTCCCGCTATTAATCCCTTCTGTGCACGCGGTGATGCAAAAAAGACTGGTTGGGAGGATAAAAAGAAAAGAAAATAATTTAATAAATTCCCCAGCAGCACAATTTCCACCGCTTTGGTGCTCCTTTAATGCGGCAACGTGAGAAAATAATCATAAACTATGAAACTAAAATAAATAATGTCGAGACATTAAACGCTATCCCAGGGCGAGCTCTCTCCTCATCGTGGTTCTCCATTAATGGCATGAGAAAGCGAAATGAGGAGAGTTGGAGGAGGGGGGAAGCATCCTGGCAATCTCTCTATGCAAATCATATTGGATGTATGCCCTATCTTGAATCACCCTCGACACGATGCCCGCGATAAGGAGGCGCAGGATACACGCGCTGGTAGGGAAGACAACTCCCCAATGGCCCAGAGATACGCGAAAGGAGTGGGTGGGATGCCTCGCAGGAGAAATTGAATATTTTAAATTTTCAATCAACAAAATTGCTTTCGGAGATTTTCATCGTGTGTTGTGTGTGTGTGAATTTACGATAACATTTTCCATTTCACCCTGGGATGGAATTCCGAAAAAGGTGCAACAGCGGAAGCTTATGTTGAGGAGAGAAAAAAAATATTTTCCCAGGACACCCAAAAGAGGTTCACACTTGATTATAATAAAAAATATTCAAATTAGTTCCGTATATCCTTTCTTTTCTCGTCTTCCGCCAGCAAAACACTTCCACGTCCTTTTGTCAATACCAGAGCGCCCCAGAAAAAATGTTTAGCCTCAATTTGCATATGCAGACTAAAGGAGAGAAAAAATTCAATATAAGAAATTATACATAACAAAAAAGACGACATTCGATAAAAGAACATCACCTTCCTCATTCTCCAACTCAATGGCTCATTCATACAATTGGATTCTTGTGTACGTCCCAAGAAATAATGTTAATTCTTTTGATGGCAATGGAAAATGTGTCGCTCTTCTATTCTTCTACTACGGTTTTTTTTTCAAATTGTGCCCCTGAAGATTTGGGGATGCTGTGAAGGAATTTCCAGAGGGTCTGGCCTGGAAATTCTCTATGGGAATCTCTCGCACTAACACGCAATTTTCTCATTGCACTAATTGGCTCACCAGAGAGAATAATAACACTGTTGGCCGAAAAAACTTGTTTCAAGGAATAGGAAATGATTTATATTATAGTATGAGAGATTGGGGCAGTTTTGTAAACAGAATAAAATAAGAAATGGTTTTATGAATGGTTTTTTGGTGGTAATTCTTTGATTTTTTAGACAGATTTCTCGGAACAGAAAGCGGGACAATCTTTAAAAAAAAATCATTTTATAGCTGCGTTTCTGGATCAGATGGAAAACTAGTCCTAATCAATACCTTAGTCTAAATAGAATTGTACTGGTATTTACAGATTTGTACAAAAGTATCTTGCAAAAAAATCGAAATACTGTTGAATTTACCCCGCTCTCCCCTATATCCGCATAAATTCGAATGAAATTCGAAGAGAAATAAAACAAACTTGTCCGCTACAGCATTGTTCTTCTTTCTTATTTAACTATTTTCTATAATATTTATCTTTTGGTTATTTTTGGTTTACAATACAATTTTTCCATACATAGGGGAGAGCGGGGCAGTCAAACAGCAACTTAAAGTTTTTATTCGAGACAGTTTTGTGGAAAGAGAGTAACAGCACTGGAACTCTGTATAGTCTATGGGCTACCTTTGGTTATAGGCTGCAAAAAACTGTTTTGTTCGTTCCTTGAATATAAAATTTCCGTGAAATGATGGTAGTTTAAAAGCACCCCACATGTGGGGCACTTTCAAACAGGTCTGTTTTTCATCATATTTTTCAAGAAATTGAGACCAAAATGTCTTAATAGTATGCATGTTTACTGAAATTATTGTCCCTCTATTGCTTTTAGTTCCGATTTTAGGCATTTTTCCCATATTTCTCAATATCTTATTATTTTCATTTACAGCCATATTTTTCTCAATTAAAAGGTTTTATTCGGTTGTTTTAGTTGTTTTACAAGATTACAAAATAAATTCAATCATTGGTTTTATGTTTAAGATTTATTGACTTTTTGAAAGTACCCCACTCTCCCCTTTGTGATCGAAATTAGTATAGATTCATTGTCAGTTTTTGTGGAAAATTCATATATTATAGTCAATAGCTATAAAATGATTGAATGCAAAAAATTTAATTCTCTCGAAAAACCTGAAAAAAAAAATTGGAATTCATTTTGATTAAATAATTTCAAATACTTATTGTCTTTACACAAATTTAGCAATTCTGATATTCACGTCTTTCATTCAAGGCATACATTTTCCCGTATAACAATTTTTGAAATAACACAACTTAAAGTAATGAAATCACAAAAAAATTAAATTTTTTTACAAATGAAACATTATTTTTTTTAAATCCATTTTGTTGAACACAACATTATCCTATCTTTTATTCAAATTACCATTTTCACATAACTCGTGTTAACCCCCTGGGATTCTCTTAAAACAGCGAGATTAACAGCAAACATTACTCGAAATAATGGCAACAAAGCGAATTAGCATTATGCTGTTCATCCTGTCAATTGGCAATAAAATATCGGGAATACAGCAGAGAGTCTATTAAACAGCATGAGGTGAAATTAAGGCAGTGTCATAAATTCACGGTGAGTCGTCGAGCGAGAGGAAATTTGCATTTGCAGTCACGTGGTTGAGCTGGGTTCATCAACATCATCAATTAACCCCTCGGAATCAGCTGACAATTAAAAGTGTGGGCGCGAATCTTCGGGCGATTCTGGAAAGACATTGATCGCCTTTTCCATAGAGTTGTCCGTGGAAGGGGGCGAGGACTCGACATTGCTGTGATGCCATCGACCATTTTCATTTTATCTCTCCGTCTCCCTCTGCAGCTCGTTGGAACATACAAAAGGATTTATTGGATTTGACGAGTGACTTTTCACCCCCTCGCCACCCCTCGCATATATATACGGGGTTTTTCCTCTATTTTTTTCATGGATGCCATGCAGAGCGAGTGAGGAGGCACATACATCGAATGATCGGGTAGAATGAGAGGGAGGGAGTATAAAAAAAAGCGACACAATAATTCCAAACTGCTGTGTGTGTTTGATATTTGCCATGGAAGCCAGTTTTTCGTGCTATATCCTATCAAAATCGATATTTGGTTTTTCCTCGTGGTCCTGCGCAGTTTTCCAGCATTCCACCCTGTCGCCCTGTCTCAGCCCACGGAAGCCACTCCACCTCACATATGTACACACCAGGCGGCACATTAAATGCCGCATATAAAATCCTGAGCACGAGAGCGCGGCCATATAAAATAAAGTGAATAAAAACGAGGCGCAAAAAAATGGTGGGTGGCAAAAGCGAAACAGCGACAATTCCCAGCGAGTGGGAGTGCGAGGCAATATTTATGTGGCAGAAGGATAAAATTTTATGAAAAGGACTTTTATACCTTCCCAACATCGCCATAAAATGAGACAATTAAATATTCAAAGATTGGTGTGTTTCACCAACATGGATGGATACACGCCAAAATGACAATTTTTTCCCCCACCGTCCCCCGCAAATGTCCACCCAAACTCCACATTCTCCTTCAATATTGAAAGAGCCGCACACTGTGAAAATTCCATGGAGAAAACTCTTGCCAGGACTTATAGGATCCACAAGCTCTCTCTCGCCATTCATTGATTTTCTTCCTCGAGGCGATTGACTGTGGTTGCGCTGGCAGAGTTGACGAAGAGAGAAGTTCATGGTTGATTTTTTGAGGATTGAACCCGACGAAAAGGATTCAGGCTAGAGAAATTTTAATCCCCTTTCACGAATGGACTAATTCGCAGAAATCCTGCCAAGTGATTTCAGAACATGCAGATTTGCAGCTTTCCATCAATTGGAAGTCGATTTAAAAAGGTTTTTTTTTTCTTGCAAGTCGACGAGTAATTTATTGAGATGAGAGCTCAGAAGATCAAAAACTTTACATTCGAAAATCTAGTTTCACTAAAGCTAAAATAATGGTTGAAATAAGATTAAAAACAATTATAAGTCAAAATTTGTGAAAACTATGTCTTTTTTTGATAAAAAGTGGTCAGACAACAGCATTTTATAAAACTTTTTTATAAAAAAACAGAAATTTTGTATAATTTGCGCAATCCTTAAGTGATTAAATAAAAACAAATTTTATTTTTTTTTAGAAAGCCAGGAATAAATATGCTGGGATATGAAAATCCCAGGTAAAAATTGAGTGGGTATTCTTCATTAATACTCCTTTGATCAAACGAAAAAGAAGTCGCTTTTCTAATGTTTCTGAACTTTAATTTTGCTAAATTATCGATGCCTTATCGATTTAATTAAACCTATGCCGTTCATCAAAAAACGGTTGACAGTAAGTTTATGTAAGTCAACTGTTTCTATTGTTTCTGATATCGAATGAGGAACTAAAATTTTAGAAACATTTTCAAAAAGCTTAATGGTTTCTATGTATAATAAATCCTTTGATAAAGAGTTGAAAAGCTTTTTGATGACTTTTTAAATAAGAAACGCAAAAGTAACACGTTTTTAAACAGCCAAAAAACGTTCCAAATAGCTGAAACGTATTCTAGGAAGGTTTTAAATCAACTAAATCATTTTTAACTGATACGTAGATATATTATGGGAAAGTATTAAAACAACTGAATCGTTTTTAACTGAAACTCTGAGAATATTTAAATCAACTGAATCGTTTTTAACTGAAACGTGTTTGGGAACGTTTTAAAACAACAATAACTGAATTGTTTTTTAAAAGCCAAAAACGTTTTGAGGCCAAACATCATAATTCGATAGATAGTTTAATACTGAACTGTAATAGATGGTAAATTCTTTTCAGACGTAGAATTTCAGTAAAGGTCCAAAGCAACCCATCTTTGCCCTATCCATCAGATCTTTTTTTAGATCTTTTAGTAAACTGTCCTGTAAATTAGTTAATATATTCATGTCTAAACTAATTTTGAAAAGGAATTTTAAAGGTTCATTCTATCTATATATCTATGCATAGATATGAGAAAAGAAACTCATCTGAAACATCATTGAAACATCCATAGAGAAAGGGTGAAAAATTCGATCTCAGTTCCAGACAGAAATACGCCATGAACTTTTGTAAAATCCACTTTTCCGTATTTCCCTGCTGTGTCTTCACAACTGACCAGAATAATTAAACACCTGTATGAGGTGTGAAAAGTGGGTTAAGTCAATTCGCGCCACACGACTCGCCAGAGTCCATTTGGCGCCTTCAAAGCTCTTGGCGGACTTTTCCCCGCAAAACCGATGGGCGTATGCCCATAATGGAATTTAAAATGAAAAATTCTGACGAGGTGAGACGCGTGTGGATGAGGATTCTTTGTGACGCTCTTTTTTTTTGCTTTTTTTCTGCCAACTCCGTATGTGCGCGCATGCAGAAAGACGTACATGGCTGCCGAGGTGGATATAAAAAACTGTTAGGGAGTGGAAAAGTGTGGAAAAAGTTCGTCCCCTAAGACCACAGCCAAGAGAAAATTCATGAGCTAATATTTGTGTGATATTTTGCGCTAAATTAAGTCACTAATTGCAGTTGCAGAAGCCATTAAGTTCGCTTGAGTGCCCATTGGCTACTGTCTTGGAATTTACGCCATCGACATCCGACGAGGAGCGCTTATGAATGAACTTAATGATTTTCCTTGATTTCCTCTTTAATTTTAAACACTCGCCTTGTGAAAGTGAGAGGAAGCCGTCTTTGCGAGTTTCCCGCGTTTTTTTCTTTCTTACTTCAACGTTTTACGCTTCAGCTTTCTTCATCCTCAACCACCGGCCAATTACTCGGAGCACTTTTGAATTATTAAAATCAATTTTAATCGGTTTTCTTTGGCATACCTCAGGCTCTCATGCTAATGGGAGAGAATTTACTCGATTAATTTCGGATGGTGAGCTGAGGAGGGGATGAGATGGCAGCCGTCCTTCTGGAAGGGCGGACGCTATGAGGAACGCCATCTCTCGACAGAAGGGTTTAAACTTGGGAAAAACATAGAATTCCCGATTGAATAATTCGCCGTTGAAGTGAAGATTTCTCATCCCAGACACAAATTCGAGACACACTTTGGCAATTCAGCAAATCGGAACGGTGTGTCTCTGATAAGTAACGTTCCCCTTAAAAATCCAACGAAAAATTGATGGGAAGAGTGTGAAAGGGTGATTTTAGATAAATTATTCACATTTCAGTGGCATATTCACAAGGGTGGTCACCCTTTTGTCTCTCCCTCGGACAATCTCCTTAATGCCAGGAAGTTTTCTTTTCCAGACGAGACAAACAAACTCTCTCTCTCCCCAAGACATCTCTTACAGCAGACTGGCCACGATTTACGCGACAATCAAGGGGAAAAATTCCCCAGTAATATCCCGGGTGAAAAGAATCGATTTCTTTCTTTGGGGCCGAAGCGGGGGTGTCTCGAGTGGTATTGTTGACAGAAATGGGTGGAAGATGGATGTGTGTTGGAGAGGAGTTTTTGAGCTTTTGTTATTCATCCCTCTCCGGATGCTGCTGTCACTCATTTCCATATAAAGTATCCATGAATTATGCAGATATTCCAATAAGGAGATCTCCTGGGCCACCCACTTTCGACTGAATAAGGGGTTTCAACTCTGGAAGAAAATGAGAGCTCTGCAGGAGAATTGCGTGGAGGGGGGGGGGAGAAAAAAGTTGTATAGTTGCTTGAAAAATTCAAATAAAGTATTACTGGACTTTTCAGAGTGTTAGACTTTTTATATTGATTTACTTTATGAATTCCAATCTTGCGAAAAGATAAATTTTCTATAATAATAGAGTTTGTAATACAATTGATATAAAAAACGAACAATAATAATTTGAAATTTAAAAAAAAGGCACGAAAAAAGGTCTAGTCTGAGGTATCCAAAACTGCCCCATCCCATATATTGGAATATGTTAACAATTTTAGTACCAATAATTCTGGATACAAAAAATACGAAACAAAAATTAAAATATACTGAAAAAATCTTCAATTAAAATCACAATAGGGGGAAACAGGGCAGTGTTGTTTTATGAGTTTTTCTCATACATTTTCCTATGAAATTTTCATGGGAATATTTAATATATAGTAATATGTGGGAAAATATATGAGAGAAACTCATATATATAACAACACTGCCCCACGGACAACATTAAAAGTCGTCGAATTTCAAATTATATCACCGTATGTTCCAAATTACTTCATCTTACTCTATTTTACCGAAATATTAATTCTTTATTTAACTTTTCTAATAACAGAGTGATTAGAAATTAAGAATTCAGTATAATTTGTGTTAAATTTCTCTTCTTTAATTTTCAAAAAGCATCCGTTGAGTTGCCATGTTGCTCTTTCCTCAACACTCGCGACCAAGGACGAGCAGCGCAGGAGGGTGGAAAAAAAGCGTGGGGCGGAAGGAGGGAAAAAGAGGGTGTGGTGACACGGGCCAAAGGCACTCGAGGTTGCTATGGAAATCTTGTTTGAGGACAGGATACTTTCGGAATACTCAGGTCGGGGACACACGGTGCTGAGCTCGCTTTTTTCCACTTCCAGACAATCCAAAGGCTCCCTCTGGGGCGCCCCGAAAGAGAGACAGAGACAAACTCACAAATGCCGCCCTTTCTCACCCTCGTTCGCCAAATGAGACGCGAAAAAATTATTCAACCGGCCAGGCAAGGGAACGAGAGACAAGGTTAGCTTCAGGTGCTTTTCTTGTCTCCATTGTAAATTATGTCGTAAATGATCCAAGATATTTATCTTTTAATCGCTGCGAATTGTTAAACAAACATATAAAGAATAATCTTAACCTTATCCTTATTTATAAATATGTAAAATTCAAAAAAAAAGTTACAAAAGATGTAAAAACACAAAAATTAGATAATTTTTCTCCTGAAAATTGTTTTCCCAATCAAAGCTTTTTCAATTTGAATTGCAAATCAAATGGCCAGCAAGGAAAGAGGTGAAATGAAGGGTAAAAACGTTTGCTAAATGCTCCAAATTTAAATTGAGGAAAACAAGACAATTTTCAGTTAATAAAATATTAAAATATTGTATCGTAAAACACATTTTCTATCCGAATTTCTAACCAAAATTTCATTGAACTTTAAGGGTTAAAACATTATCAAATCAAACAGAAATTTTTCGATAATCTTATTGCAATAAGATTGTATCAACCGCCCTCCGTTCCCCTACATTATTTAGAAATACTTAAATTCAACGGCTTACAATATTGTTCCTTCTACTTATTTAACAGAGCGAGATCATTAGATATAAAAAAGCATAAAGAACGAACAAAATGGAGTCGTGTCTCCTCTGCTTCGTTTGATTTATTGATTTTCTTCCACCCACAATTTCCCATTTTTTCCTCCTTTGTTCGTTCGACGCTCATTATCCTTGTTGGAAAGATTTGTGGATGCATGGAATTAATTTAGCCAATTTTTGTATGAATAAATTAGACATTTTCTACCTCATTTAGCACATTTTCCTGTAAGTTTTCCACCTTTCCAGATGGGATTCTTTCTTCTTTAAAATTTTTCTATTATTGGGCCGCATTTTATGACATCAATATCAATGAAAAGACAATTTATTAAATATTAAAACAAACTGTCGCCATTTTTATGCCACCTTCTGAAATATTCATTGATGATTCCGATAAAAATATACCACTAAATTTTTTTTTGATATCATATTCTCTGAATTTTTCTACCATTTCCCGATAAAATAATTAATTCAGAACAACATTCACATTTCCGTGGTTTTCACCACCCTCTTGTCCGCCCAAATTGCTCCCGAGGACTTACCCAAAAATATTTATTTTCCATTTTTACCTGAAATTGAAATGAATTACTCATTATATTGGGGTACTTTTCTACAAATTATACCCCCAAAGCGAGTAAATTTCCTTCCTGGGTGGAAGGGGGAGCAATTTTAATTTCCATACATATTGGAAATTAATTTTATTTCCATTCCACTTTGATGGAAATTGCAGACGGAGAGCGAGAAAAAAAGTCCATTAAGTGGAAGCCCAAGAAAGTTTTCTTGATGTGTGCGATTTCTTAATTAGCGGGGACGCGATGAGGAAACTTTCTGTGGATCTCTGAGAGAGGGAAGAGGAAGTGAATTTTTAATGGTGTATACACATTCATTTTCGTTTGCAGATCATTCATGAATATTTACGAGATACAGAAAGGACAAGGAGAATGTATTATGTACATACATAGCTAAAGTAAATATATAATGTAGGACGTCCTTCGCGTCCAATAAGGAGACAAACAGAATGTTTTGAGGATTTTCCAGGCATTTTCAAAATGGAATTTAGATGGAAACATAAATATTGAGGATTAATTTAATGATTTTAGGTTTAGGAAAACACGTTCTGTTTATTATTGTAGATTTTAATATATTTCATCGAATTGATTTGGAATAAAACAATTAAGTCTAATGGGCCATCATTTGGTTCTTATTTTAACATATTTTAACAAGGGGGAGATATTATGATCAGAAAGACCTGCACCACTTCAAACACTTCCACATTTTGTTGGAAAGTTCCCCAAAGCTCAAATTCGAAAGCTTTGAAAAGTTTTCATCCTATCAATTTTATTCTCTATACAGTCTTTTAAAGCTTTTTACGAAAGTTTTTTTTTAAAAAGCTTTCTATGAAATTCCAATAAAAGCTCTCTAGAATTTTTGAAAGCTCTACAAATTTTTCAGATTATTTTTTCAGATGCTCATAAATTTCTGTAGAGCTTTACATTAATTTTTGAAAGTTTTCATCAGCTAATCCAGCTTACATTTTTCAAAGTTTAGGATATTCGTTAAAAGCTCCTGAAAGTTTTCAAAACACCTTAAAAAAAAACTTCTGCGTCTCTGGAAGAACTTTCCAAAGCTCCATAGCTAATCTTTGTATGTTTTCAAAATTACTTCAGTTAACTCAGCACTTCCATTCAAATGTACACCACTTCTGATCATAATATCTCCCCCTTGTATTTTAAAATCATTTAAGAAACAACTAATTTAAGAAACTTTTATTTTTAATCATTGATAATTTTTATCATTGAGCAACAATTTACTTTGTTTTAATGGAAACGTCGAAAAGAAATTTAATTTTTGCCTAACTGAAAATTAGAACTTCTTTTGAAATCCTATGCAAACTTTCATCCATTCATCAAAGAAACTTTTTCACATTTAAAGCTTTTTCCTCCAAGATTAATGCTCTTATTGCAATACACCTTCCCATGAAAGGTGCAAATTTTCTCCGCAAACTTTTTCCAATTCTAATTAAAGTTTTCAGGAAAATTTACAGATTTTTCCTCTCCGGTCCTTTTCACTCTGTTTCTCATTCACCCTTTCAACGGGTTTTTGTCTCAAATTCTATGGTCTTCTGCGGAGAGCAATTTTAGAGCATTTTCTTAACACCAAAAAGGAGAGCAAATGAAAGAAAACTCATCCATCACGAAAGTAAAGGGAGAAACTTGGATTTTCCTCTTTTCAATCCTATCTGGCAGAGTTAGTCTTTTCACTTAAAATGATAATCAATCACAGCTCTTGGAGTGAATCAACCCCAGAATTTGCAAATTTTACAACCCTCTATATGTAATTTGCAGTTAAATCGCATAGACGTGCCCCTCAATGGCATTTTGAGTAGTTTGAGCGAATAAATCTCACTATTGACATTCTAATTGTTGCTCAGGGAGGCTTTTATGGGCCACCGAAGAACACCTTCAGGGTGAGAGATTATAGGCAATAATATTGAGAGCGTGTCATCACCTATTTTTTTACCTTCTTTGCTCTCTTTTGCTCAGGTAGAAAAAAATGCCCTACCTTGCAGAGTTTATATGGTGAAAAAACCGTGTGTGTTGGAGAGAAAAAAGGAGTATCTGTCAATTTATACAAAAAGGGCTTAATAGGCTCAAGTGGCTTTTTTTCCTTCTATTCGATTAGGGATGATTTATTGATACTCTTTGGGTTGTGCAAAAAAACAGTCTGCCATTGAGTGGTGGTTTTGCAACAAAAAACACGTGCCCTAAATACCTTTTTTGCCACCTTTAGGTTGCTTTCTCGTGAAATTTATGAGACGTCGAAGATGTAGATGGTGAAATATTTTGGATTTTAGTTTCGAATTTAAAGGATTATTGGAAGATTTTCTAAAATCAAACCAATATTCAACTTGGCACGGTTTTTGGCGAGTAAAACTGTTTTCTTCTTCGTTCAAATTCCTTGGTTTATAAATTTAAATCTTTATGCAGTTTATTTTAGCCAATAAAAGAGATAAAGAATATCAAAATCTATATCGCAAATATTGTACAGAATTTGAATTGGAAGTCGTAACGGTTTTTTTAGAACTCACTAATAACTATTTAATTCCAAACATTAACTAATCTTTTCACACGAAACTCTTCGACTTTGGTCTTCATCTTCCTTTCGACTGACGACAATCCCTTCTGACCTGAAGATTCGTCATCCTGAAGAGACGAGTCCCTCTTGCGAGGTGAGATAAGAAAATCAAGTTTGTCGCAGCAAAAGGAACCCGTCGACCCTCGAAGGACTCAAGTGAAGAAAAAACAATTCAAGATCTTTTGTACAATCCTTTGTTGAAAATTGTGCAATATTAAAAAAAAGTGAATATTAAATATTCACGAAGGTACAAAAAACTCCATCGAAACAATAATCTTTTTTGTTTTTCCATCACCGTCAGTGCGAAAGGGGTTAAAGAGGTACAGAGAGACTTTTTTTCTCGGGTTCTCACGAGGAGTAAAACTTGTTTTTCCACGCGGAGGTCATTCCATTTGGCCCAGGAAGTGACAGGAAGTGCAGAAGAAAAACTGGCTCACGGTTTTTATGCCTTTCGCACAAAAGGAGTTTGAGAAGAAGAAAAAAAAGAACATACCCAGAATTACCATGAGAGAAAAGAGTGAAATTCAACAATCACTTTTTTCAATTGACTTCCAAAAAATTATCCCACCCCTCGAGATTTGGGGTGAGATGGTAAAAAAAACTTGATATAAATTTAACAAGATGAAAAAAATGGTAAAACGGTGATTGTTGCAATGAAAAATGAAATGGTGAATGAGACAAAATGGAATTATTCACCTTTTCAATTGTTATTTGGGCCGCTTTTTTTGGCATCCATCGCACAATATTGCATTTTTTTCTGGGCCGCGCGGTGGCTCAAGGGACAATAGTTGCAGAGTGCTGTTTCTAATTGAGCGCTCCTGTGTCGCGTTTGATGTATTCATACATGGGATATGATTAAATTTTCCTCGCATGAGAGAGAGTCAACTGCTTCAGCAATCGCACAATAATTCACCCAGGGATAATGATGAAAAAATTAACACGAATTCCCTTTCATGATGCTCCAGATAAGGCTTTTTTCATGAGCATTTACAACATTCACAGTGAGTCCTCGATGAAAGAGATTTTTATAAATTTTTAAAGTTTTCTTGTAACTGATTAATGACTTTTGAGATTTTATATAGAGAATTTTAGTTAGAGTGTTATAAAAGAATTTAGAATACAAGAAAGTTATACCAAACACCTCTAGATACCCAAGTAACGCAGAGATACCACATTGAAAGTTAAACGTTAACATTTTAAGTTAAATTTAAATCAGAAAATTTATCTTCGGTCATGGTAACTTACGATAATTTAGTGATACTCCGACATAATATATTTTTTGTAATAATTACGTCATTGTAAGGTAAATATTTCCCCGAAACTTAACTCCATCTGTCTAATTCAACATAAAGTTATTATAAGATATTTTTACAAAATCTGGAATAAAAATTTACGTCTAAGTTGCCTCAATTAGACGTTAATGAACCACAGCTTATGCTTTCGTCGAAATTACGTTTTCCTCAAAATTACTTAAACTTTCAAGTAACTGATGGTAAATTTAATGTCGTCTTACAACACAATTACTCTCTGTTACTGATCTTTGACTAAGTTATTTATTTTGAGATCTTGTCATGACGTCATGGTTACTAATGTTTCTTGGGTATCATCACCAAATCCCAGATATTCCTCTACGATTCTAAATTCTCACCGTTTGTGAGCTGAAATAATTTTATTCACACATTTGTCGGGGCTTTTTTTGCTGTCCAACAAAAACAAGAGTTGCAAAGAAGGGGATAAGAAACAATTGGAAGTGCTTTATGGAGAGAAGGAGGTAACAAAAAATTAACAAAACATGTTCTGTAATAAAATGGGGTGTCATCAGTTTCCACTTCAATTTATTATTGCAAGAGAAATGCGCATTTCACTGGGAAATGCTCCCTCTCTGTGAGATGCCGAATGAAAAACTCATGAGAAGCAGTTTTTTTTTAGAAGAAAAAGGGAGTGAAAAATCCCAAAGTCGTCATTTTCTTTGGCGCCTTGGACAAAAATGCCATTTATAGGGAAAATGGTCAATTCAGCATAAATCATTAGATGAGAGTGTTTGAGGGCATAAATCACGAGTCAGCAGCTGCCGGGCGAGGCAGGAAAAAAAAGAAAGAGTAGAGAGAAAGTCAAGGATTCATCGTGGAAAATGCGGCTCGAGCGAAAATTGAATGAGGACCAGCCACAATCAGCGGAAAAAGGATGTTGGGCATCAGATAGAGTATTCAAATGAGAAACAGCTGCGGTTTCCGACCACTCCATCATTCCGGGGACACATTCGTGGTCGCACGTCCTGAATCCTGTGCCCGGTGGTCCGCCGAGGCACTCCATAACCGCTCGAGTACCTCTCTGTGGCACCGAAAAATTCCCGAATCTCTCTTGCATCTGTCCAGGGGTCAAAGGGTTATGAGCTTGCCCCTTCGTCTCATTAGCATCGGCGGGCCAACAATTGAGATTTCACAGGGGCGAAATTGCGCCAAAAAAATCTCCTTTGATTTACGCGAACACATGGCCAGGAAGAATGCCTGGCAATGAATGCGACTATTGTCCCAAGAGCCAGACGATGGACCCTGAAATCCCTGTTTCGCCCCTCAAATCCCTGTGACCAATCTCAACGCTTTTGATGGTTTTTTTTTATTAGGAAGGTCGCAGCAGATGGAAACGCGATCTGTGTTTATAATCACGGTCATGGACAGGTAGAAAATTACTGAGAGCGACCTTCTTATGAAATGTTGGAAGATTATCTCTAATCTCACGGTGATTGTTCTCAATATTGAGCGAGGAAAAAGAGGTAAAAGAATTATTGAAAATTCGGTATTCAGGATTTGAAGGAATATGTAATTGAGATAAAAATTAAAGAAACAATCATTTATCAAAAATATGTTTTTTTAATTGTAAACTTGAAAAATTCAAATTTTTTAGGAAATTCAGCAATTTTATAAAAGGTTGGTAAATTTTTATTTTACATATCAATTTAAGTATGTATTATAATTTACAAATTTTTGATTTTGAGTAAACTGAGGTCACGGCATGTCTTATAGAACAGTTCAGAAATAGTCCCAAATTTTGAGTTTTTGAGTCTCGATAAACTGCAAAATCTGAAGATAGATCTGCGAAAGTGATTTCGAAAATCTTGGAACAATTGAGAAAGAAATTGAATAAGACAAACATTTATCAAAAAACATATTAAAATTTAAAAAAAATTTACCTACAAAATTATAAAACATAGACGACATTATATTAACTTGAAAAATTCAAAATTTTTTAGGAAAATCATTCATTTTATTAAAAGTTGTTAACCTTTATAGCATTTCGATATCAAAGTATTCTAATTTAGAAAAATTTTTGATTTTGATTTTGAGAAATTTTTGATTTTGAGTAAACTAG